>CABPRJ010001941.1:227241-393529 GCA_902439185.1 Cinara cedri | reverse complement strand
GATGCAAACGAGTATGAATTTTCTTTCGTTTTCTCTTCGTCCGTACAAAAAAAATGTCGAAACGTAAATGTTTATCTATCAAAAAAAAGAAAAAAAGTAAATCCTGATGAATTTGAAGAAGAAGTCGACGAAGAGGAACATGCAGTAGAACAGTCCAAACTCACAGAAGAAAACATATTAAACGCTTTATCAGTGGTAAGAAATGGTTTTAGACAAGAAGCAAATGTTCCCGATGAATTTTTTATTAAAACTTGACGATATAGAAACTTTTTACGAAAGAAGGACAATTTTCAAAAATAATAAGCAAACAAAACTTACAGATTATTTCTTTTAAATTATATTTAAGGTTAAAAATTAAATTAAACTTTAATATGATGTTTGATGTTGTTTTTTACATACATACATAATTAAATTTAAAACGTAATTCTATTTAACGAATTCCTCTATATAACGAATTTTTTTGGCTGCTTATTCGACTTGTGCTTGTTTGACCATAACGTGACTAACGCCCGTGTTAACTACCAGAGTAAAAACAGTTTCAAAAAAAATCTCGTTTGCAATTTCAAATTGCTTTTAGTTAGTTAAACACTTTTAATTTATATTTTGGATTATATTATTTTACGTACAAATGCATATTTTTAGTATTTAATTGCATATTTGGTGACTTTTTAGAGGTACGAGTACTCTGCTCCAGCTATTTAACAAACACGCGTGAAATCTAACTGCGGTTTGTATGCATTGGTACAGAGACGCTAACATATCGATGGTGACACGGCAAAAGGATCTAAACGACACGGTTTCAATATTGGACGGAGAAATACGTGTTTCGTCCAGTGCGCGTGCACAAAAACAGCTGTTATTCAATGAACAATTTTAATTTTAAGTTTAGTGTAAAAAAGCGACGCTTTTTGTTTTGTCTTCTCGATTATAAGACCTAAATGACAATAAAAGCTAATCAACAATGTGTATTCATATTAAGGACGAATAAAATAAAAAAAAAAAAAGTAATTAACGAAATTCCCTATTCCATCCGCAAAGAAATTATCGTCAGTCTAAAAATTATTATTCAATTTTTTACAGACATATAGCGTTTAACCCATGCGACTCAAGCGTGACGTTGCCAATCATTGAAATACCGAATTGAATATTGACGGCGGACACGTATTATTTAAACCCATTTTCACGTGCGGGAACCGTCTCGAACGTCTTCACGGCGCTCCGCAATTTCCTTTTCGTAAATTGCATTTTGGCCCCGCGGTAACCGATTCCGTATTATAGTTACCGTGTGTCGGCGCCGGTGCAGATTATGTTACACACCGTCGTAATATAATTGTACGGAATTCGGCGTTATCTGCGTATGTATTGCACCGGCGAGAGTAGACAAACGGTGTACGCCGGTGTGTAGCGATAACGAAATTAAACGAAAAAATAAAAATGTCGCCCGGAGCGAAATCGTTATTTTATTCGTTTGTTAGCCGTAAGATCGTTGCGCGATACGCTCCACAGTCCGTACACGTTATAATGTTACGGCCGGCGATGTCATATTTCTCGATTACGCGGCCAGATAAAACCGAATCGTAAAAAACGAAAAACTTCGCTCGTACCGCTAAGCAAAGTTTTTTTTTCCGACGACGACAAACGCAGCGTTTACTGGATATAGTAAATTTTATGATTAAAATAAGAGATTTTCTTTCTTTTTTTTTTTTTTTTTTTTAATGAACAAAATAACAACGTGAAAAATATCATGCACACCCAACATTATAGAACCCGGATTTAGATGGCCCGAAAACTATGCTCTGAATAAACAGCCGAAAGTTTCCTAAAAATGGCTTGAAAACTATCGTTGATCGGTTCGCGAAGTGTGCTGCGCAAACCGTGAAACGCGTCGATCTTGTATTGTGCAGCGCAGGAATGGGAATGGGAATGGTAGATGGGATGTAGTAAATATGATAATCGCGATTCGTGAACAAATCTCAGGACTTTCTTCTGTACTACCTAATCCGACAATGAGAATCTAAAAGCCGGATCATCAAAAACGTCAATCGTTGTTCAATAATAACTATCGAGCTTTTTTTTTCCCTTTTTTAATTTCGCTAAACTATAGATCGGTATTATAATATTTCAAGAGACGGCATTACTAAATTAACACTCGTAGTTGTTTATTTTTAAGCCAAATGGGATGAAGGAGAAGGGGTGGTGGGATATAAGTCTTTACCTCCATTTCCCCCCCCCCCCCCCACGCACGTCACTGGCGCAGTGTACCTACGCCGACTAGCTACAGATACGGTTTTCTTTCTGGTTCGCTATATTACACAAAGACGACTTTTTCCCACGCGCCGCGTAACGGTACACACGATAATAATAATATGATATTTGTATAATATTGTATAGATATTTTTTAGAGCATACAAATACTGTATTCAATGTGGCGTGGGCGCGTTTTCCGGAAACGATGACGTACACGAAACACACACACACGTGCTTTAATATTTATTGTACGGATCGCGTTTTTTTTTTTTTTTTCTAATCAGTCATCATAAGTATAAACCGTAACGATAATATTCGTCGATTCCGCGAGTTTCTTCGACAACATTATGATGTTTTAATATTTTTATGACCGATAAAAAAAATTTAAAAAAAAACCGACGAAAATGCATAAAAACGCATGTTGTATGCAGGATTTCTGTCGATATCGCTACTTATTATTTTTGATTGGTCGGTATAATGTTATGCTATCGACGGACCGAATTATTTGCTATAGTTTCATAAAAGAGTCTCGTACGCCTGAAATAAAATTTATATTAACTAAATTAAAACGAAAAAAAAAAATGCACAAATTCGAAAATGTCACAAGCATTTAATTAATTCGTAACCGTGCAATTTATTCAAAACCATCGTGCTGTCATGTTGACGCCGAACAGAAAAAAAGTAAGTGTACCCTTCAAAGTGAATTTCAATTTTTTTTATTCATCGTTGAAAAAATTTAAGACATCAACATTCAACAAGGAGCAACTGTTTCTGAACTGGGCGCCGCGGCTCATATGTAAAACAAAATTATTTTTTATTTATTGTAATTTATTTGTATCGATCCGAACCTATCGCATACATCACATCAGCTTATTTTACACATTTTGTTTCGCCTGGAAATATTTTTATTTTTTTTTTTAAAAATTATTTATCAATGTTAATAACTGTAGTGTTTGGATTTTAATTCGTGTCATTCGGGGCGCTCGTACAGCGGGTTACCGCGATGGCTGAATTCGATCGTAAAAAACGCATCGCCTCCTCCAAAAACTTTCGACACCAGTCTTCTAGGGTTTTGCGTGTTATTGATTTTCGAGTCTTAAGCGTAAGGCCGAATCACCGATTTCGTGATAAAAACAATAATATTGTCCGGCCCGTGGTTTCGGGCCGTGTTCTGTGGAGCCGACTAGCGTTGATGAGTAAAATCTAAATTTAAAAAGCATCAACGCCGGCGCTGTACGATAAGCGATAACAGCCGGCGGCACCGCGGTCGAAATGGCGTTTTCCGTTTAAATATCGCGAATCGCGCAATAACCCGAAGTACGAGTACAGAGAGCGCCGGCGACGTCCGGTTGTCGCGGTCGCGATAAACGGGCGCTACAAATGCCGCGATAATTCATCGGCAGCCCGACAACCGCGTCGTCGCACGACGGTTCCGGCCGTTTCGATGGCGGCGGCCAATCGGGCCGGTACTTCCCGAACGGCCGTTATCGCCGTTATTAACACTTTTTTAACACTCGTTTGTTGCGCGACACGGCCGTCGTGTCGTTGTAACGTGCGACGTTTATGCCGTCGACAAAACTCGCACGTTGTAACGGACGGGACTCGGCGTGTACCGCGACACACCGCGACGAAACGGCAAAACGCGTGCGCTATTTGGTTATATAATTTTTTGGTTTAAAACGGTTTTGTTGGTTAGGCAAAACTGTATCAAACTTGAACGGGTAGCGGAGGGGACAGTTGAACCAACGTACGATAAAGTCTAAAAAATCTGAAAAGGGTGATTGTTGTTAAAAAAAAAAATGTGCCATTGTCACAAATTTATAAACATGTTCCATAAACAACAAACTATAGCAATTAATTTTGAAATTAAAATGTCAGAGACTTTATAGATAAAACATTTGGCGTTTCATTTGTATTATTTATATTCACAACATCCTTTGAAAGATTTACGTCTCCCAGTTTTCCGATTCAAATCATTCACCCGGCAGGGAGATTAGAACCACTTTTCAACTTTGTGAAAAATCGACGTAAGTTGTTATTAGTGTAGACAAATATGAAATTCATTTTTTGTCACTATATGAAGCCGTGCTTTCTTCAGACGTCGATTAAAAGTCGTATCTGACGAGAGATGTTTGAGTGTTTAAATCCCTCTCGAAATTCGTTCGCGTTATATTAGTAGTTATAAAAAACCCATATTATATTATAACGAAATTAGAACACCACACGTATTCCGTTTACAACCCGTACCGGAATTATTTTCCATTTACGGCTTTGGATCAATTCCGTTTCACTATATCGATTACGAACGAAACTATATTTGATTTTCTAAAAGGCGGTTCAACTGTCCCGGAGACTCCCCTACACTTAAATTATTCACGAAATTCCGATATGTCTGTCGCCGCGTTGATTACGGCGCGTATCCAATACAACCGGGTCGTTTTCGCCAACTATTCCGTGTTAAGTTTTTACTTTATTGCCGACGTGTACCGATGTCGATTTTTGTTTTCTCGCAAAACAATATTTACCGTAGTAATTTACTATTTTATATGAAACACGTTTACCGCGAAAACACAATATCATAGGCGTCATACCGTTTGTCTGTTTATACACGCACGCCACGTCGCGCCATCGCATCGCGCGTTGTTCGAAACGTACGTCATAGAAATTGAATTTCCCCCCTCCCCCCCCCCCCCGGTTACAGTATTACAATACCGACGGATTCGCAGGCAGTACCGCAGTCGTATATCGTACGATATAATATATTTATTACAGGAACAATACGCGATCCGGAATATGGCGTCTCTCTGTCGCCCACCGTCACTGTTATTGTTATTAGACGAATACCGGCTACCTCCGAAATATCCGGGTGACTGTGTCGATGATGATGATGGTCTATGCGGAAAACCGATACACTCATCGCATAAATACGTCTAAAGAGAAAAATAAAAAACGATTAAAGCGCGAAACGTTATTATTCTTTTTGGCGAGGTTTTCGTGACACACGTTTGCGTAATATTTTCCTGTGTTGACTGTTAAAAAACAACATTATATCCACTCGATTTTTTTTTTTTTGTATTTTAATCGCAGCGAGGGACGTATCGGTTTTATTGCGATTTTTCTAGATGCCTATCGGTTGTTCTGAGCAGTTTAAAGACAACCGGTAACGAACGAAGATATACGGGTATATTTTTTTTTGCCGACGGTTGGGCTACACGACTACGACACTATAAACTTTTTTGGTATACCGGGCTCCATTCACAATCGCTTTTTGATTGAAACTACTTATCGCTGCTGTCAGTACATGTTATGCGTAAAGTGAATTACCCTATATTCTATACAATATCCGTACTTCCCAGACTTTCCGCCAATAACAGCGGTCCACTTGATGTAATATTAAAACCTATTTTATTGAAATTTAACGGGTTCGTATAACGTAAAAACGGTACAGAAATTTCGTCCGCAATCATAGTAAGTGAAAAAAAAAAAAAAAACGGCAAATCCTTTGCCGTACTAGACATCTGTTATATTAAAAAGAAAATCGCACGTATAGTCTCGTACAGTACGACGCGGTAAACTCGATTATACTTCGGCGTAGGAATTAAATGCGACCGTCTCGCGTTCGCAATACATTTGAATTGATCACTTTTTTAATATCATTACCGAGCGCAATACATGTTTATAAATAATGTTACAAACGTCCGATTAATTCGCACAGTATAAGAGGGCGTTTTGGTTTGAACGCCCTTTCGAAAACGACCACCCCTTTATGTTATATTATGCATGACGCGTACATAGATGCATAGGGACCGGCACCGGCACCAAAAGCTTTTGGTCCGAGTAAAAGACCCGCGCAATTTATTTAATTGAACTTCTGTGTTATTATTGCGAATTCCGCGGCGTAATTACAATATCATTGTTATCGGTGCACGTGCAGGAGACGTTCGTTGGACAATTTAAAAATCCGCAGCGCGCCCGAGCGGCAATAATTGATTGGTACGTTGTGTATCCGAAATCTCTGTGCGCACAATTTTTGCGGTATCGATTTTAGACTCATTTCCAAAATGTGAATTTAGCCGTTGCTCCGTAACCAACATCTCTGGGAAAACTCATTGCGAAAAAACAACACTTGTACAGGCGTCGTTTTTTTTAAACTATTATTATTATTATTATTATTATTTTAAACAACACGTAAATTGTGTTCTAATCCGTTCAGCGGGATTTACAAAGTCATGTACGGTTCTTAAAACAGTAAAACAGAACTGTTATGGGTACGCGTTGAATTGCGTTGTTTTTTTTTTTCAGTATGAAAAAAATATCCCGGAGATACGGGTTACGGGAAAGAGGCTAAACTCAGTGTCAAGTAGATAGAACAACGGAAAGGAATATTGGTCACGGAACATATAAATTGTAATACTATGTTCACTCGCAGCGGTAAAAATCAAATTAAATATAACCGAATAAAAATCGCGATAAATTACGTTGTTTTACATTAACTAGGGGTAAAAACTTTTGATTTTCAACATTAGGTTTTCATTCCGTCCGTGCGGTAATGTACTACGCACCGTAACAAAGTTGTAGTATTTTCGGAACGCGGTCCAACTCAACAGCGACAAATGCGCTAAATCGGAACACCTCGAGAAAAGAGGCCTATGCGGAGGCATATAGGGCCGGACAAAGCCGAGCGAGATTCGGACGGCTTATAAAGCGCGAGTTAAACGAAAAGAAGTGAGCGTCGCGCCCGAACACACCGAACGACGGCCCGAGAAAGCCGAACGATTATGCAGAGCAATATTATTCGTTTTTAACTTTTGTTTCGTAACAACACACGCCCGCCGTGTTTAGTTTTCGGTTAAAAAACCGATTTTCGAATATCGTTCGAACACCAGTCGTGTCAAATTTGAAACTCGTATTGGAACCAGCAGCCTTCGCGCGCAGCATATGCGGAGTGATGAGTGCGATAAAAAATATAATTACAATTATTATATTGATAATTATAGTGGTCGGACGCAGGTGTTTGTTAAATAATACAGTGTACACATTGTCCGCGTTTGTGCTCGCATACGCATACTACGCGTCACTCGGCGGATTTTATATTTATAAGAAGAAAAAAAAAAAAAATTAAAGAGTTTTGACGATTTGCCAAGGAAATCCACGGCGTTTCTATAACAATGTAGGTACAATAGCAATACGATCTGCGGCAGTGTATAATATTATGCGCGCGCGCGTAAACGAGCCGCCGCGCGCGACTAGACACAATGAATTTTACATATTAGGTAAAAAAAAAAAAAAATAATCCTTGCGCTGCCCGCGAACCAAAAAACCGGGTTTCGGTCGCGTACACGGGCAGTAACGATAATAACGAATAATTCTGTTCGGACGAATTCGGACGATGCACGCGACGGGCGCCCGATGTAATTATATTTTCGCCGTCCGCGTACGTTACGCGTGCGAACCGATTCAGTTTGTGCCTGCGACGGTGCGCGTCTAACAACCGCGTACGGTAATCCGGTTTACGGACGACAGTACCGTCGTCTGCTCGCGCGGTGTCCGCTCGGAAATGTCGCGCGAAACCGCGTTGCACGATCGTCGCGCGAAATTCCCGAGGTCCGGAATCGGTCGGCGGCGGTCCCCGGTGCGAGAGGGTGTGGCGAACAAGAATCTCCCCTGCACGACTAGACGATAAAAAAATAAAAAAAAAAACCCCCCGATCGTTTCTAATCAAGCTTTTCCTCGTCGCTCGGCCGGAATATACGCGTTTCGATAACGGCATATTAACATATTCGTTTGTATTTTATTATATTTTTTCGACGGGATTTCATTCGCGCGCGCGCGCGCGCCTCCGTCCGCTATCCGGCCGTGAATTCGAAATCTCGACACAGGCGATTAGCGCGCAGTAATTTTTACCGCGTTAAAATACGAAAATTGAATTTTTTTTCTTTTTTTTCCCGAGTAACCGCGCCGTTAGCTAAACTGGCGCGGGCAACGGCTAACAGTGAATACATTACTATTGCGTCACGAACGGATATATTCGCCCGCGGCCGAATTCATTATGACATGCTGACGACTAATAGTGGCCGTATCGTGTGTTGTATAGCGTCTCGGGCCGTTATGTTTTTGGCGATTCCGTCCAATTCAATTTGTCCCCGTTTTTTATTTTCGGTCGAAATTGCGCAAGCGTTTTTGCATTTTTAGAATTTAACGCGCTCGTAACGAACACTGTACGAAATCGACTTGAACCGTTCTTCCTCGGGGCCAAAGATAATAATACACACGCAAACAGTGTCCGTTTTCTAGGAAAATTCTGTAAAAAGTGATAAGAGACCGGGGAAAAAAATACTCGAACAACCGTCGCGCTGTATAATATTGTAAAACGTAACTTTATTGTTTTATTGTTGCACGCAGTGCAACCTCGAAATCGGGGAGTGGAGAAGCAACGGGACTCCGTACTTCAACTAATTTATCAGAAATTTTACCGCACCTCTACTATTTATTTTACATGAAACGAATGGGACGTATTTTCGTATTTCACTCAAAATGCATTTGCGTTAAACATTTCAACATTAAACGCGTATAAGAAAAAAATAAATAAATACGTTACGCTCAATTCTCATTTATATTTTTCACCGCTAATATTGTAACTTATTCCACACACAAACTCATTACAAACATTGTGTTCAATTTTCAACTATTTACGCTGGGCCAAAACAATTTCCATCGCATAAAAAACCCAGAAAAACTCGACAGATTTAAACGTCTATAAATAACTGAAAAATTGCCAGAATTTTTTTTAAATCATACTGTATCTCGAAAATAAGCTAGACATTTCCGTCTTCAACGATTATTTTTCACTGAATTACAATAAAAAACAAAATCTATATAAACGGAAGTTGTTCTCGGTTTTTCGCCATTATTATAGAGGATAACGAGGAAAATCAAAAAAAAAAAAATGACCTCCTTATTGCATCAACTAGACACAATACCTATTTTTTATCAAAAACTATCGCTATCCTAAAATTGATAGTTCGGGTAAAATTATTAGTAGAAAAGTTGTTTATAGACAATGAAAAACTACACATTTCATAGTAAAGGTGTCAGAGAGAAATTTTTAATAAATGTATACGCGAGAAAAAAATTTAGCTTGGAACAGTGTTATTGAGTAGGGTTTTTTCGGTAAATTATTAATCGCTGAATCGATTTTGAAAATTGATATTATAAACGGTGTTACGTTATTATTATATTGTAAACGCGGGTTACGTCGAGTTCAATAATCACGGCGGACGTACATTTTTTTACAAAATCTTTTCGAGTCCCTTGAATGTTTGGCTACGCCGTTACGGGAAATCGAACAGACGACTACTACTGAATCGGCTCATGCAAAAAAGGGCCCAAGTCACAATTCGATCAAAAACGTGATTATTACAAATTCGTTATCACTTTACTCGGACATTTTGTTATAAAAGTTGTATACGTTGTTAACGTCATTCTAATGTAACTAAAAGAAAAATTGTCAATTCATAATTTCAAATGAATATTTTATTGTTATTTGTCGTTTGTTATTGAGTCCACTATAGTTAAATGTCAATAATCTGGACTGCATTTGAAAATAACAATAATGTTTTACAGAATGTTATTTTACTGTTTTACACCTAGTAACTCTCGATTAAATCCTTGTACGATTATGCGTTTCGAAACGCGTCAAACATTTTATTTTCGTTTTTCCGAAAGTTTAAAGTTAAGGATCGAGGCCCTGTTCGCACGGAGCGATTCGACTATTACGTTGGCGCCGCACTACGACCCGTGTACGTAACGCGTGTGCGCATCAAGAGAGCCACTGCAGTCTGTGTCGTTATTTTCGGACAAAGCTCTCGGCAGCATGACGGCGCCCCGGACTTCCGAGAGAGAGTGTGTGAGGGTGAGAGAGTGTGTGTGAGAGAGAGAGAGAGAGAGTGTGTGAGACTGAGAGAGTGTGTGTGAGAGAGAGAGAGAGAGAGTGGGAGTGAGAGAGTGAGTGAATGAGTGAGGGAGCGGAGAGCGAGCGGCGGGCAACGGAGAGTGTTGCGGGGGGAGGGGCGCCGCCCGGCACGGGGAGGAGGGAGGATTGGATCGCGCGGCGGTCCCTCGCGGCGGCGGAAATCCCATAAGTCAAAGCGTTTCGCGAGGGCAAAGTCGTCGTCGTCGTCGTCGCCGCACGCACGCACGCATATAATAATATATTGATCCGCGGGTGGAGCTTCCGGCCCGGCGAAACGGCTTCCTCTAATGAAACGGGCGAGCACTCGTGGGGTTGCCCCCCGAGCGCGCGCGACGGCGCGCAGACATGCGCAGGTAAACGTTGCCAGGGACCGGAGTCGGGGTTGCTAGCCGGGGCGGCGGCGGCGGCGGCGGATACCGTCGCCGTCGCGTTTTCGTCCGGCGCACAAAAGCGCGCGCGCGCGGACTACGGCGCGACGCGGAAATAAAAAAAATATCGTTCGGAAGTGGCGCGTCCGGAAAAACCGTATTTCGCGGTCCCGGCCGACTCGGACGATACGTTTTCGACCGGGCGCGCGCGCGCGCACGTGTGTGCCGGACATTAACGAAAAGGAATAAAAAAAAGATACGGACGTACGTCCGCGCCGACGCGATGAGCCATTGTCGTCGGCGGAAAGTTGCCAGGGCACTATGGATACTGTAGAGAGGAATTAAACGTGCATCCGCACGCGACGGTGTTAATTGTCGCTAACGGAAAACGATTCTGAGCGCGGCTCGGCCGTCCGTGTTTTTTGAAAGGCCGTAATATTTACGATTTGAAAACAATACATTATTCCGTACGTCGTTACCGTTTTTTCCCCGTTTATCGGGAAAACCCCCGGGGAAATCAAAAGACGACCTCGCTCAAGTACCGCGCCAGTCGGATTTTCTTTCGGAGAGAGTGCTACACTCGAAAACCGGAACAAAATTGCTGCTTGCCGGTTGAAAAGTTGTCAACAGAAAATAAAAAAAAATAATATTATCGTAAAACCAACACACTCCTGGCTCGGTTCGGAACCCTAAAGAATAGAGTTTATCGAGAAACAAAATACGCAATATTCGCGGATGTATGTCGGGCATAACAACTTCTCGATTTTTCGGTCGATGCGCATGTTCGGTCGTCGTTGTCGTGTACCGTGTGACACGCAGGTATACGCACAGGCGCGTGCTTCGATCGCGCGTCAATATCGTTATTTTCGACATTTTTCCATAAGACATTTTTCACGCGCCGACGGCGCCCCGTACGTCATTTGCGAACAGAAACGTTTAATTATAGAACGGCCGAAAGTCATTAGGAACAAGTGTCCAATTGTTTCCGGACATTCAGCTCACCGTCCGCTATAGGTATTATATTTATAAAACGTGCATTTCTTTTTTCGAAACACAATATTTTTTCGTATTACGGTGATAACAGCAGGTGAGTCGTAACAACGACCCGATAGTCCAACCGGATATTATCAAACAATATTATAACTGTGTCTAGTTGATACGTGAAATTATTATTATTTTTTTTTTTTAAAGTAAATATTAGAAGAAGAAAAAATAACCATCTTTGTAAAAACAATAAGCTTCTTCGGACTTCCACTCGGATCAACTAAAATCAAATAAGTTAACATGCCGATCTCTGATTTGGTAAGCGTTTTTTTTTTTTTTTTTTTTTATCTTACGTTTACGTATAAAAGAGGATGGGGCGTTGAACAATTTTACTGCGTCATTGAAATAATAAGTTCGCGCCGCCAATGATTATTAGTTTTTTCTTATCGTTCGATTTATTGACGAACAAATGATAACGGCCGAAGCATAGACATAATATAATATATTATGTCTGTGGATATGCCGAAATATGCTACACTCTGTCTCGCGGGAGAACAATACCGTACCTGCCTTCGTCGACTGTTTGATGGCCTATGCCCATAATCCGTAACGTGAGTTCGACACGAAAGCCTTAATGCAAGCGATATGTATTTCATTAACTATAGGAAACGTTACCTAACTGTACGTAATATAATATTAGGCACTTAATTGTATTGCTTAAACCCGTGACATATAACGGCATGCTGTTAAGATTGTAGGAATTAACGATATGAATTTAGACTTTCGAATCTAGAAAAAAGTTTGGGTGGAGGTGAGAAATATACTCGAGTACGCTCGAGAATTTTTTTTAGGACTGCGTCATTGCAGCAGGCCGTATACCTCCGACTTTCGAATTTTTGTTCGGCATATTTATTGTTTGTGGGACTAACTGTTTTTAAATTCTAATCGCTTTTCCCTCTCAGTCGGAAAAATCGAATATTTCAACGTGTCGGTACCTATATTATTATACAGTTCATATTATATATCAATACAAAAAAAAAAAAACCCGTCCACCCACCGGACGTATACGTTTTTTCTTGTTTAAAATGAAACCTGTTATGTACGAATCGTTTTAATGTACCGAAACGGTTTAATAATAATAATTACCTACTTAATTATTTCGATAATAGTTTAATAATAATCTGCCGAAAATGCATAATAAATTATAAATTACGCTACGATAATGTAAAAATGATTAATTGATATTTTTTTTTTTTTTAGCCCGGGTACACGATTTCCAAACTCAATAACTGCCCATTTGACAAAATCCTAAATACGCCGCTGACGTCCACACGCCGGTGTCTAATGTTATGTCGCCGAAGAGAAAATAATAATAATAATAAAACTGTTTTGATTCCGAATAAAAATATTATTATCGCGTGTTAGTTTTACGAAAACAACATACTAGATGAGTCGATTATGCCGGGATATTTTGTACTTTTATCCGTTCCGTGTAGTCTGAAAAACATGCAATGGTTTTTTTTTCCGTTTTATAGGTACCGCCGCCCGTAGAAAATTCAAAAATATTGAAAAACTGAAAAAAAATACGTATTTTTGTAACGCAATGAACACTATAAATAACATACGGGAAAACACTTTAGTATGACTACGGTATTCATGAGAGATTTTACTGGAAGGGGGGGGGCGGAGGGTAAACATGATGGTAGAACGACCTTTTTTTTAGTATTCAAATTTCGCTAATTTCGCTATAACACTGTCAACTGAACTCTACTCAGAATTGTTGTTTCGCTAGCAATGGTTTATCGTTGCTCACAGATAAACATTAAATTTCCGTCCGTATTCTACCTTTCCAACATCCCACCTACAAAAGTGGCTGCGCCCACGTACGAAGTATATCGGTCCTTTTTCTTGTCGGTTTCATTATGAAAATTACTAGGAAAAATGAAAAACTACCTCAAACTAGATCAAATATTACGCTACATGAAAGTTCCAATAACATTGTTGAACGGATTTCCGGACCGGTAAAAAAGCTAAATGCAAAAGAAAACACAATATCATACTTGACTTGACTCCAGAATCTAATATCTCAAAAAAGAGTAGTGGACGTTTCAAATAGCAATATGGGTTGTTTACTCGTAAAATCCAGAATATTTTGAATACCAATCCGCATAATATTTGCACGTCTAGAAAACGATAGGTGTAGGATATTATGATTGGCCGTATTATTTTGTTTTGGTTAAACTCTCTCCCGGTCTACAAAAACAAATGTCCACGGCTAAAATATTATTTTGCCACGATTTCAAAACTCGCACGATTTAATATCGTTACAATATTTCCGCGTGGGGTTGATTGACGTTTATATTATTTATTAATACATTTATTTTTTTTTTTGGAGTTTTCGAATAATCGAATCGTCATCAGCTCGCGTATGGCGACTATATTATAAAGGCCGCGGCGGTGCGACGTCACTATGATATTTCATACGATTAAAACGTACAAAAATAAAATAATAGTTTTAGTATCGTCGGCTCCAAATGGCGCGTTTCGATCGCATAATAAAAACAAACAGATGTGCCGTTTCGGCACCTTTGTCCGCGGCGAGGTGATTGCAGTCGGTTGCCGCGAAACGGCCCGAGACATCTGTTTGTTTTGCGCCTAATAACGTTTTGCGGACTCTTGATAAAAAATTTATCGGGGGGGGATTTTTTATGACCGACTGTTGTATATTATTGCATATCGCATAATTTATTCATGTATTGGATTCACGTAGTACGGTTTTTTTAACCGACAATTTTGTTCTGATAAAAACTTTCCCGTAGCAGTTTCAATCTAGTCGTCGCATTGGTTAGGTAATTTTTCGATTTTCTCATTTTCTAAATAATATCGGAAAAACTGGCGATATTTCGTATACCAATTTTTGTTGATTTCCGGGTTATTTCGACAACATGGGACAAAAATCGACCGATGATACCCTTTGCTCAGAATCGTTTTTCGTTAACTACGGTCTGTCGTACAATACAGATGCATATTAAATTACCCGCCGTATTATCCTCACTCCTTCAACTTCGCTCCAAAAACAGTGGCACACCCATTGGCAGTAATGTCGGTTTTTTTTTTTTTTTTTTTTTTTGTGTCCATAAATCTACCGCGGTATAATAAAAATACACGCGTCAAGGTCACGGTCATCGTTTGTCAGCGCGCAAACCGCGACGTCAAAAAATCTTTTAGCAAGAAAAAAAAAGCGATCTCTCGGCTATATATTATACGCCAGTGACTCCATATATATTCGCTTTTTAGGAAAATGTGACCGAACCGATTGTTTTTTAAGACCACATTTAACCGAAACCGTATAAGAAGATTAGATCGTATATATTTAATATGTTACCGGAATACATAAAATATAAAAACGTTTAAACGAATCGCGTGGGCTGAATGGTAAACAACCGTCACTGCAGTAACTGTTTTTTTTTTTTTGTATTTTATATTCCCGGTGCTTTTTCCATTACACGTTTTTAGTAGTCTTTTATCGTCGTGCCAGGGATACGTCGTTTTATACACACGATCTTTTACAAAAAAGTATCAATAAGTAATAAATACCAAAGAGCGACAATATAATATAAGAAAACGGCCTAATCGTTACAAAGCCGCCGCCGCCACAACCGTCATAACAGTATACAGAGTGTCCCACGAAGATCAGACGAATACAATAATTGTTCTTTTATTCTATTCGATATTTTTACGGTTTTTCTTTTTACCGCAACAATTACTAGAGCCTTGCGCTCTAGTATGACTCAAAATTTTTCTAAAGATTTTTTAAATTGAAAATATAAAAGAAAGGTAAGATAATGGGGATGGGTTCAGCCACTGGTGTAGACGCAAAGTTGGGAAGGTAGGATACAGACGGGAATTTAACGATAAACCATTGCTAACGAAAAAACGATTCTGAGCCGAGTTCAGTTGATAATGTGGCTTTGTCAACAATACAATATATGGTATTATGTCATAAATATTATGGTAAAATAATTACAGCAATGTGCGTTTCCGTGACAACAATGATTGTTTAAAAATGATTAAAATAATTAAAACTTAATAACAACAAAAAATAAATAAAAACGGTTGTCAATGTCAACCTTACTTTTAATCTTTCAGTCTTTTTAACCTAAATACCGAGTTTTTCCTCATTATCTCGCAAATTAATGAGAATTTCTAAAAATGATCTCTGTAAAGTACTACCCAGAGAAAATTTCATTTCGGAAATATGCTATACTTGATAATCGGAGTATGCTTTCTGGTAGAAAAAATGTTTACATAAAAAAACATGAACATCTTTGTAAAACCGATACATTTTTCGATCCACTCAGAATCTAAAAATGTAACTGTTTTTACAAAATCTAAAGCACTATTTACACGATGGTACTATTGTGCTCTCTCTAACATACTAACTAATTTGAAGTATTTCGTGTAATCTAGTGTACTAGAACCTGCACTATACCATAATGACGCATGTACACTATAAAAAGTACAAGAAACCAGCAGCAATGATAAGAATGATGATAAAAAAAGATATTCTTTATCTTCTTCTTGTACCTAGGCTTAAAGCGGTCCATTCAAGTCCATCACCGACTCTAGAATGCCTATCCACCTCTATTCAATGCCGCTCACATATATAACAATGGATTGAACTTTTTTAGGTATATTTTTCTATTGTATCATTCTATCTCTGCCGAGGTCTGCTTCTTGGTATTTTCCCATTATCTTGCTTTCCGTGACCTTTTTAATTATTATCGTTCCCTTGGCTCGCCAGACGTGACCTGCCCATTTCAACCTCTTTCTCACTAAGAAGTGCCGTAGACTCGGCTTATTAAACAGCTGCCGCAGGTTTTCGTTTGTTTCTCTTTCGAATCTTTTCAAATCACCATTGTACACCGGTTCGTATATTTCCTTTAATATTTTCTTCTCGAAGCTTTGCAGTTTTTTTTCATCCCCCTGGGATTCTGTATACTATTATATAATTATATAATCTATTTTTTATGCTGTATTGAATATTGTTTACTGTATACTGTAGTAGTATAGTATTTTAGCGTAGTAGTTTTATTTATTTAGTTTTGTATTTTCTTGTATAGTATTCGTATTGGCACGGATTCTCGACAAATAGCTTTTTGCTATTGCTGCTAACATTATCGGGCACAATATAATTTTAATTAACACGTTTTTTTAAAAAAAAAAAAAAAAGAAATGTATGGGTAAAAAAATGGACCAAGGTTGAGTAAGGGCCATTTTTTAGTGACTTTATTAAATTTCGTTACCTAATTAATTACATAAGAGCTTAGGTGCAATAGTGCTTAATTTAGTTTCTTTTAAAATATTGTTTGATACAGTTGTGATAACATTGTAATACATATCGATAAAATTGCTGTATTCTGATTATGGTTCCAAATTATTTCTGATAGTAACTATAGTGTGGAAAGTAGGAATGTTCTATTATCAAAACTCGTATAATAATACTGGTTAGCGTGGTTTCTTTAATCAGTATACTATCACACTATTCATACAAACCTAAAATCTTGTATACTAGTTATCACATTAGAGATAGCACAATAACTGGAACCGTGTGAAACGAGTTTAAGATTATAAATTTCGAAAAACCGTAGAAAATTAACGGCTCTTTATTAGTAAACATTTGTAACGCCAACGATGTGTTTCAAAATAAATTTACAAAACGGCTTGATCTTGGATTCTGTAGCAAATACATTTTAGATTCCGGGTTGAGCTTATGGTTTTACAAAGATGTTTATTATTATTTTTTTTTATCTGTGCGCAACTTTTCTACCATATATCTTGCTACAGAACACAAATTATTGCACTTGTCCGAACTCCGTAGGACACTCTGTATATATAATAACAGAGACTAACACGTATGGTTTTACGGTCGGATATGGTGATCCAGTGATAAAACAAAGACAAAAAAAATAAAATAAAATTTAAAATGTGTGTGATCGGAATAACGATACATAAAAAGAGAAGAAAACCATTTAATTATATAAAATACATAATACATTATACGAATACATACGACGACGTCGACGTTTTTATTGGTAATTATATTGTTTTTACGGTTCTTTCGTCGATAAATATTTTATTTTCCTTGACGTTTTGATGCTTATAAAAAAATTATAACAATAAAAATGTCTGTAGACACTGTATCCCTGCGAGTTACCGTATATATTATGTTTAGTTTTTAATTTGATTTAAAATACTGATATCCGATAATTTGAAAAAAAAAATAAAAATTCCCCGTTTCAAACGACGCGTAAATACCTGAAATACATCGCTGAAAACGAATTATTGCAATATTTAAATCGACGGAATTTTAATAAAGGTTCCATCGTAAATTATTATTCACTGTTATTTTATAATATTATAAGCCATGATTTAATACGTTTCACCTTAGTGCGTGGTATACCTTTGTGCATCATGTCTCGTTGCGTACATAAATATATGGCTTGAAAATTACGTATATATTTAAATATGTTAAGTGTCTTTAAAAAAAAAAAAAAAATAAGCTGTCCTAGGATAACGGGAACGGGTGCAGCTACTGTTATAGGTCAGAATTTGGGAAGGTAGTAGAGGTGAAATTTAATGTATATCTGTATGCAACAATTAACCAGTGTATCTTTGTAACAATATATATATATATGTCATATTATAATAAAATAATTACATTAAACATTATGAATTTTCTTTAATAATATTTGCTAAATATTGTGCCTATTTTCCCGTTTTTCCGGTTATCCCATGTTTTTTTCCCCAGGTTCTCCAAAATAATTGGGAAAACTTTCGGAAAATCAATAAACGACATTTCTAAAGTACCTCGTGGTTAGATTTCCTTTTAAAAAAATAAACAAATATCATTGTAAAACCTATACATTTCTCACTTCACTCAGAATATAAAAGACTGCGGTCATTGTACTGATGGAATATTTCGAAGCGGACGATAATTATTTGTGTGAACAAAAAAAAAAACCGACGTACTTCATGCCATGTTGCGCCATTGTTGTTTAGTGGAAAGTATAGTATCTTGGGTAATTAGGTAATAATATAGGGTAATTTAGTTTATGTACTGAAAGGAATGATAAACCATTGAAATAACGAATCTGAACGAAGCTCAGTAAATCGGCCAAAGTATTAGTCGTGGTTTAACCATTCTAACCGGAGTATAACATTGAGTCAGAAATCAATGAAAAATGATATCGACATACCGTTATTTGTGTTCAGTTTTTCTAGTTTTTAATTTTTAAACAAAACTTTCAGGGATCTGGAAAACTAAATTCTCGAAAATTTCGAGTGTTTTTACTAGCCAAAAAAATGTTTCCAAGAAAAAAAAAAACAAAGAAAAAAGTGATATTTTTTTGTTAAAATCACGTCTAATAGTAAAACTATAACAGCATCTTCGCTACACTCAGAATCTTAAATACAATAATTAATACTATAAAAATAATTTCACGGTATAGATGTTTCGTATAGGAATTAAACTACTCTGTTTTAGATTCTGAGTGACGTCGGGAACGTACTGGTTTTATATGATGTATTCCTGTGTGTTACCAACTTTACTAAGTGAAATATTCTTCTAATTGAGTATTTTATAGGAACCTCCTGTGGCATTTTTTGATCTAGTTGGTACACATTTTATGATTAATTTTGAACGAAACTCAATAATTTTTTAAACGGTCGACAAGAAATTTTTAATATTCTTTAAATACTACTATTATATTTGGATTCCTATTTTTTAACATTGGCAAGTATTAATTTAAATTTAATACTTACACAATTAATATCGACAATCGTAACTATATTATGTATCTACTAGTAACTAGTAACTAGGTTATAATGTGAAAATTGGCAATTTTTCGTAAACGTTTTGTTGATATCCTGGTTACTCTGGTAACGAAGGAAAACTATAACAAATAACGATACTCTGCTCATAACCGTTTTCCATTAGCTGTGGTTTATGTTTGGACACAGATAAAAATAAAATTACTCCGTATTATATTTTCCTTTCCTACGTCTCTCCTAAAAACAGTGTAACACCAATCAACGGTGTTATTTTGTTTTATTTTTTTATACATATACGTATAAAATAATATTATAAAAACACGTATACAAGTCTGTACATTATTACAGTCGTTTTCGTCCACAAACTGTATGTTTATCATTTTGGCATACGACGAATTTCGTTTGTAAATTCTCTACGTACAAGATCTTTAATCTCAGAATATTTTAATTTATTTTTAACGAGTCGTACACTCTAACATTGACACGATATGTAGCAAATAGCGAACCGTCGAAGGTCCTAGACCTTTTAGCTAAGGCCGAATTCTAAAGACTATATTGTTTATCTATTAATATACTGTGTAGTAATATTATGTTGTACACAATGTACGATGCTGATGTCCTTCAACTGGATATGGTATTTTCGTTATTTTTCTTTCTTGCGATGATTTCGATTCGTCGACCCGAACACAATGTATTGTGTTTTTTTTTCATATACGTATACACCGTCTAAAATATTGTAAACACATCTTTTAATTACCCACGTCAACAAACCCATGTATTAATGCGCCAATCTAAAATCTTTGAACCCAAGGAAGAAAAACCTAAGTCTATTTTTGGCGTTTTTTTTTTCTTTAATTTCGTTTTTTTTTTGTTGTTGTCTAAATTACACGAGCGCATATATTCGAAAATCGAAATGTGTTACAGTAAAAATTAAAATTACCAAAGTCATTGTTGTATACTTTTTGGATCTTTTGTTTAATTTCATTTGAAACGCCATATTCAGGTTAGGTCATTGAATAATTTTCAGAATGTAATTTGCTTGCGACGATAACAATTGGTACAATCGACTCAAGCCCGGGGAGAAATTCCTTGAAATCAAACACTGTCTCGTTGTTATGCAATCTCGACATTACACGAATGCATAATATTATCGTCCCGAAAATTGATTGGCCAGCATATTATCCGCCATGGAGTAGAACTGCACCGCGTAATAAATTAAGGCGCCACAGCTAGGACGGGAAACTGCCGGATCACCTAGAAACAATTCATTTATCTCACAATGATTAAACCGTTTGGGTTTTCCGTGCACTCGGTCCGTGGAACGTTTGTCGAAAATTGAACGACCGAACTCCGGCCTCTCCTAAATGTTCGGAGGTCTAGCGAATCTCTAAAACCACGTTCATTAAAGCACTTGATGCCTCTTTTTACTGTTGGGTCGCCAGCTGAAAGCAAAAACGAAAACCGGAACGGTTCGCTTGCGCGATCGCGTCGGCATCGTGCGTTGATTGCCGCCGTGCCAGTTCGTTTACGTTATACGACAAGATATCAACGATAGCTTATCTATCAAGCGAACAGGACAACGATCTATCACGAAATTCAGCGCGCGGTCCCTCGGCAGATCCATCATAGCACCCGGCACGGAACTTATCGCAACTCCTGTCGGGAGATCCACACCAAAACAAGAGTGGCGTGCGTCGAGAATTACCGTGGATCGCCCGCTGATAGCCATGACGGATATCGTTAGGACTCCGTTGCGCGATTGCGCGCACGGGGACCAAAGAGAATAGCACGCGGTCTCACACGGCACAAATGATTAACAAAAAGTTATTTTGTTTAAACAACATTTTTTGTATTATGAAAAAAAATAAAATTAAAATAACTTTGGGTCAGTAATTTGCGTGTCGTTAGAAAATCGCGTTTAACAAGTTATAGCCGTTAGAGGGAAAACGTTTAGACCTTTCTACCGTTATTGAGGTTTTAAATATTTTTCAAGCGATTTTCTCGGTGGTTTTTTGACGTATCTAATCGGGTTTTTTCGTGGATTTTAAGTGCAATAAGTACCGAGCTCCGACGACGGCGGCGGTGTAAAGCGGAGAACCGCGCGCGCCCGGATCGATGCGCTTCTGGTTTATCGGCGCGCGGGGACGCGTCAATCGCGTCGTCACCGTTTCCGATATAATATTTGCAAGAGTCGGGCTTTTTGACGGCGGCCCGGTGTTTTCGCGATAATGTTGTTTTGCGCCCGCGTATATACATGTAAAAGTACACGGCAAAGCTATTATACGACGACGGGAAAAGCCGATGACGAGGGGGAGTGCATAATGGTGCCGTCCGTCCGCGTATATATATATGTGTGTGTGTGTGTGTGTGTGTGTGTGTATGCGTGTGTGTGTGCGTGTGTGTTTAATAACAATATCATATAGTAGCGGCGGCGGAACAACCCTCGGGAGATTGCGCGCTGTCCGCATATACGCGTCGGGATTAGCGATTGGTGTGTACGTCCGGGTGTAGCGTACACCGCGCGCTCTCTCGACTCTGCTGGTCGATCGGCAAAGCCAAACCGTGACGTCACCGCCGCCGCGCCTCCCGGTCCTCGCGGATTTCATATACTCGTCACGGTATTATCTCTCGGGCGGCGGCGGCGGCGGCGGCGTCGACGCGTACACGGTAATGTTATACAGTACCGTAATAATAACGTCCTCCGGTCCTATCCGGGATTGTTTTTTTTTTTTTTCTCTCTCCGTTTTTCACCCCCTAGTCGTCGAGTTACGTATTATTATGCGCTACACGTATAATGCGGCGCACACACAGTAGCGGTAGTCCTCTTAAGCTCCTCCAGCACGCGGACACACGAGCCGAATTTAATGACGTCGCGTCCCGGTCGTATTACGACAATAATATCCCGTGCCCCTCCCCTGCGGCCCGCCAACCCCGTTGTCACGCCCGTTTTCATATCGCGATTCGATACACCGCATTTCGCGAGCCGGGGACGAGATAATTAATCGATACCCCGCGGGCCGGACGTGCACTCCCGCGCGTCCGTGTCGCACGCGGACGGACAACGTTGTTATTTGATAATTGCGATGGCGATCGCGGAGACGCCCGCTGCACGCAGGTGCAGATACGGTATTGACGGTGTCCACGGGGGAAGCGGTGCGCAGGTACCGTACGGTTTTCCGATTTTGAAATTTAATTGGCGCCCGCGCACGGTCGTTGACGCGAAGCCGGGCGCGCGCAGAGCGTGGAGCGCGGTGCGGCCGATTCGCGAGTCGACGAATGTTTCCCGCGAACGTCGCCGCGTTTTTCATCTCGCGTTTTGCCGCGCGAACAAAACGGTTCCCGTTTCTAACGGCGCCGATGGTCGGATCGCAATCGTCTAGAGAGCGGGGCCATTGGGCCGAGTCGCGCTCGGGCGGATTCGAGACACGAAAATATTCGAAAATAAAAAAAAAACAACTCAATTTGAACGTTTCGAAAACACTTGTTTTCGTTTCTGTTGTGTTACTAACGTTGTTACTATTCGACGGCCAAACCAAAGAAAATGTCGTCGTGCGATAGCAGCGTGTTAGCGCGTGAATGTTATTCAGACTGCGTAGATAATTTCGTCGGAAATCCCGTAAAAGTTCAGATTAACAGAAATGTTTCGTTTTTATACCCGTCGCGTGAAAGTGACACTGCAGTTATTATCCGTACGCTTTTCCATCGCGTGAACGATTTAGAAATTATTAAAAGTGAACGAGGCCGTCACTCAATTGTATACCGAAATTATACATTTTACATAAAAAAAAAACCCATACAATAAATGATGGTGTTAAATGACGTTGTACCCATCGCGGTTGTCTGTTGTGACAGAATGTTCCAGCTGCGGGTACTCAGCGATATCGCATTTCACTGTGTCGGTCATTTGTTTTGTTTTTTTTTTTTTCTATCAATCTATTAACTAAATTATATAGTTAATTCATTTTAAAAACATTAACAATTAATAAATATTTTTTAATCGTTGTAACCTACATAAATTTAAAGAAATTCTCTACAATGGAGAACCATCAAAATTACTTTATCGTGTATTTAATCTAAAAACTATTTAATTCTAATACTGACTATGAGTGTTCATATGTGTGTGGACACATTGGTGCAAGAAACGCAGAGCTAACTCAGTAAGATTTTCTTATTTATTCGATGGACAGAAATTTAAAAAAAAAAAAAAATTAAAGAAAACTTAAAAAGATACGATTAAAATGTAGTTAATTAATACCGAAAAAAAAAAAAAAAAAGAAAAACACAAAAAAATTGCCAACGGCNGACGTTGCTTAACTTCAGTGATCGGACGAGAACTGGTGTATTCAACGTGGTATGGTCGTTGGCGAAGGGCTATGACTTTATCAAGTCATTTAAACGTCCCGCTAACGCTAACTGATTTTATAATATTTTAATTTTTGTTGATCGGTTCATTGAAACTGGGACCCGAAAAATGTACAGGAGGTGTTAAAAACGTTATATTTTAATTATACAATCAGTTGGGACTTTATTTTATTGCACTCGTGTAGTGTATCTCGTTCCGATGAACATTGGGATAGTTTTAAAACGTTTTTCGCGTTTCGAGTTTACGCTAACGCATCGGAATTGTTGATTAAAATTAGATTGGGAATGTATTGGTTTTGCTATGACCATGACTTGAAATTTCCGTGTATAATTTTTGTTGATTATTGGGTCAGCTGTGGTAACCAGGAATCAACAATATTCTGTTGTGAATCATTTTTTATTTATCGTTGCGTGCAGACTCAAATTAAATTACCCAAATAATTATCCAAGTCGTATAAAACACAAGTACAAGTAAGTTTGAGTATAAATATAAGTCAGTACATGCGGAAATATTGAAGGACGTTTTTTTTGTCCCCTTTCGGCACGTAGTGTTCCTAAAATTAAAGAAAACTTAAAAAGATAAAAAAAAAAAAATTCAATTAAAATGAAGTTAATAATATACCGAAAAAAAAAAAACGTGAAACAAAAAAATTGCCAACGGCACGTAGTGTTCCCAAGCGGTCACCCATCCAAGTACTAACTACGCCCGATGTTGCTTAAACTTCAGTGATCGGACGAGAACTGGTGTATTCAACGTGGTATGGTCGTTGGCGAAGGGCTATGGCTTTATTCAGTTATTTAAACGTCTCGCTAATGCTAATTATAATTTTATAATTTTTTTTGTCGATTATCCTTATTCGTCTATTCACTTTTGCTATTTTATCAACCGTTATATTGTTTAAAGGTCACCGTAAAAACAATTGCATTCATTAATGAACACGACATTATCCTTGTGATGGTATAGGTAAGTAATTGATAAAAATCAATCTGGAAACGTAACATAATAATAGCACAATAATAATTTTTCTAACACCAACATAAAAATGGATAGTATGGATGGAAGTAATATGCGTTTTGGATTTTTTGGACAGTTAAATAATCTTAGCAACGAAGAATTACAAGAAGCAGCTAAAAAACTTGTAGCTGTATACGATGACGACTTGTTGTGTGTTGAAATAATTCATTTTCTGAATTTATAAAACTTTATTCCAAGCCAGCAGAAATGAGTATTGAGCATTTTATGTACAAAACTTTAATTGAAAAAGACGTAATATCAGCTTTTCCAAATGTTGAAATCGCATTACGCATGTATTTAGTAATTATGGTCACCAATTGTAGTAGTGAACGCACATTTTCAAGATTGAAAATTATAAAAAATAGATTACGAACTACAATGAATGAAGATCGTTTGAACNAAAGTGATGTGTTGGATAATCTGTCATTTGATGATATTATAGATGACTTTGCAGAAAAGAAATCAAGAAAAGTATGCAATTTATAATATTCTATTTTCTATGTAAACATAATAGGTTAATGACTGTAATAATAATCTTAACTTTTAATTGACTATTTTCTTTATTAAAAATATAAATACATACTTTTTGTACAGTTTATTAATATATATATTTAATTAAATACATTTTAGCCTTAGGTTATATTTTTTTATCAATAAAATAAATAATATAATACTGTATGACTTGTTCAATTTATTTAACATAAATAGTTATTTTTAGTTGTAACTATAAATATATTTTACGCATGGTATAAGTTTAGGTAGGTATGCAATTTTTGTTATAAATTGTCATTTAGGGCCCCAAAATATTTTTGCCCTGATTTTTTCGAAGCGGGTTTCACATTTGATTCTTAAAAAAAAAAAAAAACAAATAAAACACGTTAGGTTACGGTTAATACGTTTTGCGTAGCTCAAAAACGTACGTAGCGGTTGTTCGGACACCCGAAACACCCCGCCTGGTCGCCTCACCGGCACTACGTATGTTCGTATCGGCTACGCCAAAAACGGAATACTCGAAAATCGATTCGTACGTTTATTCTTAATAGTTTTACGGATATTACTGTTTTTTTTTTTTTTATTTTTACGTTTTATTTCGCTTTCGTACGCCAATGCCGCATACCCGCGGCTTCAGATACTCCGGATTAGTCCACTAATTTGTTTAGTTCGTCGTTTATTCGCTATATACGCCGATGCCGTTACCGCATTGCTGAGCCCGGATCGAGTCGACGTTCGATTTTTAAACACACCACCACCACTCGTATTGCGTTTCTCTTACGAATTCAATTCGTATTTTCGTTTTAAGCGAAAACCGGCAAATCGTCCGTCGGCGCCGCGCGGCTAACGAACACCACAATAAACACCGTCCGTGTATTGTTATATCGAACACGTGTTCGGCGGCACGTAATCGCGTTAAGTCGGCGACCCCTGCACGCGCTGCACGATCGACAATTTATTTGGCGGCGTAAACACGCGCGCACGTACAATTTCGGAAACAAATTGGCACCGGTGTGCGCGTGCGCCCGGACATGTGGACATGTGGCGGCGGGAGGACCCGTAATAAGATTTCCCGGCAAATCGAATTGCCGTCCCCCGGCGCGGCGCGGCAAACCGTACGGTAATCGGGTTAGCGCTGTCGCGGCGTGTACCGGCGTGTGAGCCGCGGGACGGCCGCCGAAACCGGACCGCCCGAATTTCAATGGGCGGATAGTGGGCGGACGGGGAAGGGGAGGGGTGAAGGGTTGTTATTTTATCGTCAGCGGAAACGATAACAAATGCGTTTTACGGACGCCGTGACAGCACGCGCATCCCGGCGAGTCGGGTCCTCGGCCACGGCGGCGGTGTGGCCCCAAGTCGAATTTGAAGTTTTACACACGCCGGTCGAACTGTGCACGGCGAACGAGTCCCCGGCAATCAGGACCCGTGACCGAAAACGGCGCCGGACCAGCCGCTCCGTGCGTTTTTATTATTTGGGGGCAGTAAGCTACGCGTTACGAATAGTCGAGTTGAATTAACAGATTTTGCGCGAGTAAAAAAGTCATACTTTCAGATTCGGAATGGTGCGGGGGATCCATTGGTTTTGCTACGACGTGCGTTTTTATTTTATTTTTTTTTTTTCTGTTAAACTTTTAAAAAAGAAAACTCGCTCCGATTTATCGAGACGCGATTTAGAGCGACACGAGCAGTTGCTGGGATATTCATAAATAAACGAACAATATTAGATCTGTTCAAGTGGATGTTAACATCGACGTGGCCGAAGAGTCAGAAAAAAAGTCGAGCGGTTAGAAGAAAACTACTCGTCGTTTACTAGCACATTATTAAATCGTCACTCGGTTGGTCGAACAATTATAATTATCACGACTTAATCTAAAAAACAAAAATTGTGAAAATGTGTATAATAACAGGTTCGAACAATCCCATTTTTAGTTTTTTTTTTTTTTTTTTTTTTTTTGTGTGTGTAGGTATATGTTAATTTCGTTTTGTATAATACACATTTTTTTATAAAGTGATGACCACACATAAGAAGCTGGCCCGCCTGGAAGTTTCCCGAGGGGCCAGTCAAAACGGTATAATATGTACGACGATATAACATGAAAAAAAAAAACACCTACATTTTATGTGGGTACGTTTTAATTAACGCGTTGGAACAACGTTCGTGATGGTGGGTTATCTAGACAATGTACACTTTAGAAATCGGTAACTAAATATTATGTAAAATTGCAAAAAATATCATATTCGGGAAAACGTTTATTTTGCGAATCTGGCGGACGGGCACTGTACGTAACGAGTATTATACGCGTATCGGTTATTTTTTTTTTTTTCACGATAGAGCTGACAAAAACTACGAACTGACACTGATCAGTGTTGAGACGTTGAGTAGCCAACGACGAAGGTATTTTCAATGTGTAAAAAATAATACTGTATTATAATATTAGAACCGACGGAAATATAATAACGCGATCATATCAATACGTTGTTGCGAACAGACTTGTGAAGTATTTGAGTAAAAATATTAAAATAGTGTAGTAAACACAAATATTCGAATACTTTTTCGGTAATTAATTGTTTATTATTTTAAATACATTTACGAAAATTATCCTGTGTAGTTAAAATTTTTTTTTTTTCAAAAGTATCTGTATTTGAAATCTAATGCGTATTTTAAATGCTATATCATTTTTTAATTATTTTCCCAGACGTTTTTAAATTTAAGCGCATCAATACGATTCGGTGTAATACACATTACACCGAATCGAACGTTTGATTGGATTCCGAATTTTTAAATGTACTGATTTTGTATGTGAAAAATGAAAAAAAAAATCGAAAATCATCAATCCAATAGAAATAAAAAATGTCTATAAGTACTTTTAAAAAGTATCTTTTATTAATCTGTAAACACAAACACCGTTATAAGAGATCGAATCGCGGGTCAGTGTGTTCTCAAACACCGAACCTGTTGTAGTGTATATAAATCATGGCGTTTACTTTCCATTATTCGAATTGCATAATTCTATAATATAATATACCTATATCCGTTATCATATTTTATGTCATTTGCTGATCAAATGCCTACACGTACTTCGATTATTATTGTTTAACGCCGTCGTAATCACGAACGAATCATGGGGGTAGTACGGGGTCACCCGTGGGGACATTATTTTGCCCCTCCCCCTTCCAATCCCATTAATTCACAGAATATTAAGCGCGAATGCTTTAATCGTATTATTAAAAAAAAAAATACATTATATAACATTATAATATTAAATAAAAAAATTAAATAAATAAATTAAAAATTACATTAGTTCAAGTTGTAATTTTATTTACACATTAATTTTACATTAACATTCGTATTTATTCTTTTGCAATAAAAATCAGTGACTTGTTTTTGGTCGTGTATTTCACTTCAGTATGTACACGTTGTCAAAACGAATGTTGAACGAAATATTTAATGCGTCATGCCCTGCATCCATTGCACCTGCAGTGTCGTTGATCTTAATAAACCAAATGCTGCGCCACGTACATTATCATGTATTCATGTTACTCAGGTTAAGTCGCGTGGAACCCAGGGGAATTAATTTGTATGCGCCCCCCCCCCTTTCGTAATGCTTTACCTGGACGAAGATTAATCCTCTAAAATTCGTTGATTTTTTACAATTTTATTAAATTCGTATTGAAATTTCAACAATTTATTTTCCATCAAACGAGATTTTTCCTTACTCCTGAATTTTTTTTTCTAGGTACACGTACTACGGAACTAAGTCGTACTCACGCTCAATGAACGAATAATATTTGTTATCGTTCTGAACAAAACGTTTGAAAATTAATCGAACAACAAGTAACATAATAAAAGTGATATTTTTCATTATATTTCGAGTTTTTTATTGGGCTGGACGCCTCGTAGTTTTCAAAAGCTCTGGTGACCCGGGGAAAATGTCTCTATCGCCTTCTCCCCTTAACGCGGCGCTTATTATTATTTGTATACATAGAAAATGTTTACGTGTGTTATTTTTTTTTTTTACCGTTCTTATACGTTTTAT
Source organism: Cinara cedri (assembly GCA_902439185.1). Taxonomy (NCBI): domain Eukaryota; kingdom Metazoa; phylum Arthropoda; class Insecta; order Hemiptera; family Aphididae; genus Cinara; species Cinara cedri. Next base: position 364,219 of record CABPRJ010001941.1, on the reverse strand, counting down.
AATATTACAATATCTCGCTCTATATCACGCGTATTATTAATTAGGGTGCGGATTACAATATAAATTGTATTTGTGTCTGAGTGTCCTAAAGTAATGATTTTCAAGCACAAAATTCGTCTCATGTATCAAAAAAATAAAATATGATACTTCCATTTTGTAAACTTTTTTTTATTCATAGGGTATTTTTTGACATTTTAGTTAAGCGCATTATTATGTTTAAAAGGTATTTTTTATCTTTTTACAAATTTCATAATGGTGTTTTCAGAAAATTTGATAAAATTTATTTTGATTCCCTCCTAAACATAAAAAAAAAAAAAAAATTCATATTTCCGTTTTTAAAATGTATTACGTAGATTTATCGATTATACCAAATAAATACGATGCCGGCTGCAACAAAGGAAACGACAACTATTTATCGAGTTGTAATCGCGTTGCAGTGTTTGTACACTATTTACACTGTTTACACATTATACGTGGTGTTTACTAAAGTCGTGTAGGTACCTAATAAAAAAAAAAAAGTTTTTTTTCCCCGACGTTTAATACGATTTCTGGAGCGTTAGAAGCGCATTGAATTGTATTTTTTCGAGGCGTTTGTCTTGTTTTACAGAGCATTTAAATCCGCGTCCTAACAACAATAATAATGCGCACGATCACCGGCTACCGAAACCGCAGCCGCCGTCGAACATACGACCGCGACCGCGATTCCGTCGCGATATTAATGCAATAATAATTAATACGAGTACAATGCGTGCAACGGTCTCGAACCAACAGATCCGACGGCTTGCCGCGTACGCTATATTATCACGGCGACGACGTCATTCCGTGGCGATCGTAAGTCGCGATACGGCCTCTTCCGCGGGATACGCGCGCGCGCTCGTACGCTTACCGCGTTCCGCGGACGTGTGACACGTGTCCCGGTTTCGCGTTTATATCACGCGTGCGCGACCGAGTACAAAGCTATTGGGGGGGTAAAACGTTGTGTCGCGCTTATCGCGAACGAATCGGAGTTTCCGAAGGACACGCCGCGCCGGTCGCACAACATCACCGCGGTCGTATCGTTATTTGTGCGACGTGAAAATAGATACGTGCCCGTTATCGGCACTGTCGCGGCAGTACTGCGTACGATTTACTACGGGCAACGCCGCGGGTACGGTTTTGTCGAAACGGACGACATTACAATGTTTTATGCGTCCGTCCGCGTGCTCGCGTAGACGGCACGCGACGGACAGGCCGCACACGGCGTTCGCGCGTTCCTCGAACGTTCCGACTAGCTCGCCCGCGGACCGAATATTATATATAAAAAAAGCTATCCCGGGTTGATGGGGACGGGTGCAGCCGTTGTTGCGGGTGGGAATCTGGGAAGGCGGGATAACGCAGAACGGAATTCAACGTGTGTTCTGTACGCAACGATTAGACAATGCTTACGGAAATACGATCCTTAGCAGAGTTCGGCTTATAGTGGTGCTTATCAACGTTGTATGCATCTCAATGTCATATTACGGTAAAACAATTACACGTGCGTTATATTATATTTCCTTTAGTAACATTCGTTTAATATTGTACCCATTTTTCCGTTTTCCTATGTCTTCGGTTTTTCATATTCGACGAGAAAATCGAAAAACGACCTCCTTATAGTACCACCTCAGGAAAATTTCCTTTCAGAAAAGGGTCGACATTGTACACATCGGAGCAAGATTTCTGGTAGACGTTTTTATACACTACAGTATACAAAAACAATGATAAACGTCTTTGTAAAATCAGTACGTTATTTGCTACGTACACTCAGAATCCATAACTAGATTGCTGACCAGTGATAAGATGTAAGTCTCAATCGGCCATTTAAATGGGGGTTCGTGTACTCTTATTATATTGCGATAAATATTCTATCTGTGTAATATTGTTAACAGTCACGGGCTCGGCGACCGCGGTAACAATGACAACTAGACAGGTTGAACGGTTACCACGAAATATAAGTAGATCTAATACGATAATGCAATCGGCCATGGGTCTCGCATTAAATAGCGACCGCGGACCACCGTGTGGCTTCAATTAAAATAATTAGTGCAATATCGTAGCTATGACGATTCATTTTTGATTGTGAGTGTAGCGAAGAATATATTGGTATCACAACGATGTTTATTTATTTATTTATTTTTTTTTTTAACCAGGAATCTTGCTACGATGCATCCAGTATAGCACCTTTCCCAATAAATGGGAAAAACATGGTAAACACCGAGAAAAAATATTAAAATAGATACAATTTTAAACGGATATTAGGTATTAAAGAAGATATTTAAAATATTTAATGCATATGTAATTATTTTACCATAACATGACGTATATATTGTTGGCAAAGCAACATTATTAACCAAACTCAGCTTAGAATCGATTTTCGTTAGCAATGGTTAATTGTTGTGAACGGATACACATTAGATTACCCATTTATACCTTCCTAACTTCTCACCTACAACAGTGGCCCATCTAGGTGCAAATTATATCCGTCTGTTTTTATTTCTATTTGTACGCTCGTCAATATAGAGTATACAATCAATTGTCAAATTAGTTCCCATTATACACAAGGCAACGAAAAACGATTCACGGAAGAAAAGTCAATTTTTCGGTGAACGTAAGATAAAAGATACGATTTTGATATTGTTAATAACTAATATAATAGTATACACAGATCCTGTCCAATATCCATTATCTGATTCGTTAAATTCAGAAAAAACGTATATTCAAATTTTTAAACGTTTTAAAAAAGACAACAAGTTCCTTAAGCACCTAAAATCAAATAATAGGTATTTCATCAAATAAACGTAGACACGTACAAATGACCTGAATCATTAGATTAGAACAAGACGTTGGAAGATGGTTGGGCGCTTCAACTGAGACACCTAGAAGAAATGCATAGTATATTTTTTATAAAGAAAGCACGATTGAAAGAAATATCTAAATGAAAAATGATACAAGACTGCAATAAGAGTAGAAAAACTTTAAAGGAACTAAAAGAAAAGGTGAGCAATCTGAGGCGTTTTTTTTTTAGATTTTATGTGTCCAAATAGACACGAAGCCAAGTCCACTGGATATTCATTTAAATAAGATTTTGTTCACTGCGTATTGAATTCGATTTTGTAACGGAGTATTTATTTTATATTATAAAGTAATACTCTCACTGATGGATGATATGACTGAAAGTAAATTTAAGATATACATTTATAAATTGAAGTCGAGAAATTTTATAAAAATAGATAACCCGTGCATTTTCCTTTGAAAAAGAAGTAGGTGTACGCTAAAATACCCGACATAGTTGAGATACTCAGTCCCTCCAAATTAAGCACCACTTGTTCCTCCTCCCAACAGATGATGTGAAAATGATTTGTCCATAACATCATACACCGTACCTTTAGAACGACATAAAACTCATCGCCAATAAATCGAGAAAATACCAGGCGTTTGCGTATCGTTATTAGATTTTAACCATAACAATGGTGGCGTATAATAATAGTGTAAGTCGAGTTGTATACATTATTTTTAACAATGATTTTATAAAAACGTATTCAAAACGTTATATTCTGTACAATATTAACGTTCGCCTTGCAAAACCGCACAAACGCAATATTATTAAACGTAATAATCGCGTATGATTTTTATTCAATTTTTTTAAGTATGATCTACCGTCCTACCGAGACCACTCTTCCGCGCGCACGCGTTTAATCCGACTTGTATCGATATAGATATTATAATACGAGTATTATTATTATAATACGAGACACGCAATGCGGTCGACCGAGCGAATTCGACGGGTTTTGCGTCATGTGTATACTACTTTTGTATTCGTTTTTACCGTATACATTATTACCGGTCACAGACGTCGACTCGGAACTCGTAAATCTCGGACGACAATATGCGTATTATGCACATATATAATACGATATGAAACGGACTCGGACAACGCGTTGATCGATCGAAAAGAGCGAACAAAGAGAATGGGTAGATATTATAACAAATCAAACCGCGCCAACGACGTCAAAGAAGATAAAACAAATGCATGGGGCTAGTAAGAAAAAAAGGCCTAGTAAAAACGTCATAGACAAAGTCGGAGGGAAAACATTATAGAAATCGCAGTATGAAAATGCGGCGCCAAAGACGGACTAGTCCGTATTAGACGAGAACGGGTTGGACGGAAAAAAAATCCGACGAGGAAATTCTATATAATATCCTATTCAGGGCCATGTTAGGGCAGGGGCAATGAAAACATTTGCCACTCCTATAAAACAATGCTCGGCTTGATATAAAACTCGAAATGAAATTAACCATATCGCTATTACCTACTATATCACTTTTTATTTTATTTCCAAACGCTTTGCTTGGAGTAATAAAGTGAATATTGTTTGGAAGTTAGGTTGAATTCAATAATTGCAAAGGATGCTAATTTTAAGTCTCACGATCTCTCTTTTTTTTATTTTCCAGTTCGTACACTGTTTATGAAAAATGATAACAAAATATTTCATTGTCAGTGCGCGTTATACTGTTATACTCGCTTGATCATGATGAAATTTGTGAATATAGTGAAAAATCTAATCAAATTATTATCTACGAAGACTACAAAATTCCGTTTTCATAAAACATTTACAGGTAATGTACAACGGTGGCCTTGCTGTGTGTGGAATGTTAAGGGCATTTTAAGATTATCTCCTGAAAATATTATGTATACTCGAAAGTAACACTGATCACAATCGTGTAGTAACTAAAAAAAAAAGAAAATCTTAAATAGGCGAATTTCGAGTAAAATTTCTCTAAAAAGAAAAGGATTATGAGACGCGTTCGGGAAACGATACAGCCTAACCTTACTTGACCTTCTCGCAGTATCTCCTGGGTAATTATCTATAATACAGTAAAATTTCCGTTAACGGTCACTTCTAAAAGACGGTTGTTTTTTTGGTCCCATCAAGTGTTTAAGGGAAAACTACAATAATACCTCTATATAGCGAGCACTTTAAATAACGTTCAAAATATAAGATAAAATATTAGAAAATAAATACCGAAGTAAATAAGAAATGTATAAGAAATTTAAAGTGCACAGTTTGCCCAAATTATTTATCGTAGTTGATAGTTATCTTATCAAACTTTTACGATAACGCAGCTATGAATACACCGGGTCTGTGTAGTTTATTATGTTTCATTAGTTTCCAATATCAGTTGAAAATGTTTCGCGTGGTTATGACGACGTCTAAAACAAAAACACCTTACTGTAGCAAAGAAAAAATCAAGCTGTTATTATCTGGAACATAGAAATTGGTTTTTTCTGTCGTGCACTTCTGTTATCGGTCACCTCTATAGGACGGGCACCTCTAAATAGCTGTCATTATTTTTGGTCCATTCGGTGACCGTTATGTGGAAGTTTTAATGTAAAATACGTGACTACGATAATTCGTACGTAAACCCAAGTCGCGACTCGTACTCGGCTTAGGGATCGGGGCGCAATTCGCCAAAGGCCGAAAAATAAAACTCGAGGAATTCATATACGTATGGGCCCTTATTTTACATTGACTTTTTTTATCCTGCCGGTATTTCGGCGGAGTTTACATTCGCGGCTTTTTATAATGATAGTGTACAGTAAAAATCACTTGATAATCGCTCTTTAAGGGACCTGCTCTGTAGAACGTCTTAAACGGAAATTGAAAAATTAAGTGATTGAAATATCGAGTTTATTTTTGTTATTATTTAACATAATTTAACGGATAATACATTTATAAATTAATTATAATTGTTTTATTATGTTATAAATGTTTTGCTGTTGAATTTAATTCAAAAAATAAATACATAAATACAATATATGCACATATGTATTATTGTTATTATTTTTCTATTTTATTACATTAAAAAAATTATCAATTTTTGTTTGCTTAAGATTCCGACGATGCGTTTCAGCAAGAAATTTGTCTATTTTGTTAACATAACCCGACATTTCTTCGGCGTTCTCTCTGCAGAGGATAATACTTCTGATAATATTTCTGATCGGTGTTTCTGTTGTTATTTTCGAAAACCTACTAAAATTGTTGGTAATCTGCTGAACAAAAGAGCGTCTTATCGGATCGGATATAGGAAAACCGAGCGTCTCGACCGGTGATTTTTGCATCGTTGACCGGTAAAGGAAACGCTTAGGGGGCCGACGGAAAACACGGTCTCGCGCGGGAAAGCGTCTTGAGCGAGTTTCGCTGTAGTGAAATACGGGCTCGGCGAAAACCTACAATACGACCGTAATGTTATGATACAATGACGTTGCCGGTGCGGCGTCCGTAAATCACAACAGGTGGCGCTGCGCGATCATACGCGGCCGATGTACGTATTATAATATTAATATTCGTCGGCCATCTGCGCTCCTCGGTATAGTGTACACAATCACAATAATAATAATAATAATAATAATAATAATGCGCGTATATTATTCCGCGACGACGAGTGACGACGCGCGTGTTATACAACAACGGCCGGACATATTGGGTCGGTAACCGCGCGGCCGGGTCGCCGTTTCAATATCGGTAATGATTGCCGCGGCGCGCGCCGCTCGCCGCCGATATTAAAAAGCCGCGGAAACAATGGGCGAACCCTACGCGCGTTCGAAAACGCCGTGTTGTTTATCCCCCGGACCGGTAGCGGCCCGAACGCGACATGTGCAACGACGGCGGCCGCGTTATAATATTAAAATACCGTGTACGGAACGGTCCGCGCGACGTTTGTCCGGAAACGCGGCGAGCGAGCGGCCGGGAGGGCGACGCGAAAGCCAATAACGTTCACATTGTGAAAACAACAGGAAAAAAAAAAAAAAACTGCCGACGGAATGATTAGAGGATCGGATTTTAGAAACGGGCCGCGGCGACGGCGAAAACCGCTGGAGGAAAGTCCTTCAATCCGCTCGGCGCGGCGGCCCGTGGTATTCCGAAACGCTAAGCGACTTACAATATCTTGACTATGCACAATGCGGAAAACGAGAGATTACGACCACTTACGAGATGTGTGTTGGACGTCACAGAACGTACTGTATGATTTCGAACGAGTTGAACAGATGTTACGAGTTTTGACGAGACTACCCCCCCCCCAGCAGGTTTTTTTAGTAAAAACGCTCCGAAACTTTCCGGCCGTAAAAGATGCGGATTTTCTATCGCCCGGCGGTACCGTGTTTCGGACATTTCCCTGCATTCATAGATTTAAAATAGTTTTTCTAAACGAAATTGAAAAAAAAAAAACGCTAAAACTCGTACCGTCATTACGAAGTAAATAAAACCAACAGAAACCGCAAGAGTACAATATTTTTAAGTAAGTATGTAACTACAGGTTACCCTGGTTTAACAAAAACTGAAATGACGCCTGCACTGTTTATAATCTGTATTAATAATAATGATATGGAAAATTGAATTTGGTAGAAAGGATGATATATGCGCTACAATTTTCATTTTTCACGCAGCGCGGGTCACGCAAATTTCAACTTACAGGCAACGGGTACGTGATTCGCGTGCGTTAATTATAAAACCCCGCGCGTGAATTGTTAAAAACACACTGATAATGTCCGTGATCCCGCGGTTGTAGAAAACCAAGGCTTAAAACAACACGTTAATGGGGACGGATTGCAGCCAGTGTTATAGATAATTTAATGTAAGCAACGATTAACCAACGAAATTAGCTAACAAAAACAACGATTCTGAGCGGAGTTTAGTTAATAACGTTGCCCTTTCAAAAATATATATGTCATATTATAGTAAAATAATAACATATGCATCGTATACTTTCGTAAATAATATTTGTTTAATATTATACCTATTTTCCCGTTTTTTCCTCGTTTATTGGGAAAACTCCTGGAAATATCCTGAAAATTTTCTACCTAAGTACCACCCTATTCGGATTTCCTTTCAGAAAAAGTGCTATCATTGTAAATCGGATCAAAATTACGGGTAGAAGATTTGTTCACAGGAAAAAAGATTGCAGTAATATTTTTTAATTAATACCTACCTTCCATACAAATCTCCCGTTTTTCCAAGGCTTTTCTTAGTTTTTCACATTTGATGAGAAAACTCTTGAGAAAATCAAAAATGACCTCTCTTAAGTACCACTGCATGAAAATTTCCTAAAATTACATCGCATACATCGGAGCAAAATTTATGATAGAAGTTTAGTACACAGTATAAAAAAAGAATAAAAATAAACATCTTTGTAAAACCAATACATTATTTGTAACACTCAGAATCTAAAAAAAAAAAAAAACAATTTATTCGAAATTTTCTTACGGTTTTATTCGCCCGATCAAAGAATTGCTTTTGCGTAGTACCCATAACGTTATTATCGCGGGATAAATCATTAAGTTTCTATCTCGTCTCTTTCTCTCTCTCTCTCTCTCTTTCTCTCTCTCTCTTTCTCTCTCTCTCTCTCTCTCTCTCCCTCTCCCCCTCTTCTCTCTCTTTCTATATATATACACTGTTTATGCGTATAAAAAAAAAAAACGCGTCGTCGGACCGAAAGTCGATGTATTATTAAAGTTTCCGCGACGTTAATTAAACGGACGATGGCTGTCGCGGCGCGGGCGGGCCGTTCCCCCGTGAGTCAGACGGCAAATATTTGGTATCCGCGGGGGCGGAATGATGGGCATATTGGCTTACGAGACATTTATTGGGTGGAACGTATTAAGGCCTGGTGGTGGTGCTTTGCAGGGGTCGGTCACCCTTTTATTGCGAATTCCTAACCGCTCCTCCGGCACATCATGAATACATATATGTATATAAGCGTATAAAATCCGTGTACGGGAAAGGTTGCCGTCGTCATGTGGGAATAAAGTCAAAAATCGTGTTATTTTTTTCCTCCGCGCTCGACGCGTACGGCGCACGGCGGCGACGACGCTCGCGCTATTAGAGGGCGCCGCTCCCACCGCCGCCACCGCCGCCATCAGCGTTAAACCTCCGTGGCCGCGCCTCGCGGGCAAATGTCATTTTTCTTACGTGATAATAAAGCCCCCGGTTCAGGGTATAAAAAAAGAAAAAGATACGGACATGCTTCGCACGGCGACGGGCGGGCCGCTGTCGAGGGCGAAAAGTCGAGAATGCAGGATAATAAGGGGAGTTTAATGTACATCTGTACGCAACGATTAATCTTCGCTGACGATTCTGAGCGGCGTTCGGTTATACATGTTTTGAGAAAAGCCGTGATATTTACGATTTTAAAATAATACGTTTCGTAAATTTGCCCACGTTTTTACCCATTTATCACGAAAACCGTTATGAAAGGTGAAAAGTAAAGGAAAACTGATAGTCCGGAAGAGGAAAGTACTGAGTAAGATGTATGACCAAATAAACTAACTAGAATCAACTGTCTAGAAACCCAATATCTTGGAGATGATAAAAATATAGAAGACTACAACGGGCTGAACATGCTTACCGACGCTGTAGTCAGAATCCGTTGCTGCGCGTATAATACTGGAAAATAATCCGACTAGAAAGAGGTCACTGGGAAAATGTCGTATGAGGTGGGATGATATGGTGAAAAAAAATACACACGTTTTAGATAGAGGTTCGGATTGGAAGAAACGAGCATCTGACAGAGATGACCATTTGACAGGATAGTCTTTTAGCGGCCGATTACCAGAACAAGAGACATTTTTTTAATAAATAAATTAATATTAAAAAAAAAAACACCGACGAGATCGTCAGCTGCTATTTCAAATAATGTCTTCTACAAATTGTATAATAAGTAAGGTTCGAGACTTGTTGTAAAGCCCCCCCGGAAAAGTGCCTGAAAGAAATACTGATAAAAATACTCGTAAATAGACACTTACCCAAAGTAATTTATTTAATCGAGAATAAATATTTTTGAATGTTATCCAAATACGATTTGCCCGACAATTTGAGTTGTATACAAATTAAACACATGCAAAATATACACAAATAATAGTAAAAATTGTTCAAATATGTAATTCCTAAAATATGACAAAATTGTGGAAATATGCTAATTCAAACTTTGTAATTAATTTCGGCATTTCATAAAACAAATTTATAGCTTACCTAGAATCATTTACGACCGCTACAAAAAAAAAAAAAAAACAACATACAAATAAAAGAAATCCTGAATCCTAATAATAAGTATTTAATCTCTTTAACAGATTTTAAAGTGCTTTTCGTGTTTTTTAAGTGAATTAATGTTTTGTTATTCTTCGTCATAGAAATACTGAGACGGCGAATGCCAGTATTACTGAAAACTGATTTTTTTTTTTCTTTGTTTTGTTTCCTACAACGATATCATATTCTCATATTCAATTCGACGACCACAAGCAAATTTATCGAAATATCGTATTTTTCAGTGTTATCGAATTTCCACGTACTCGCGTGAGAAAACAAACATGATATAGTGATATCGTATATATTTCTCTCTGTTTGACATTAATTTAATTTTTTTTTATCACTGTCTGTGTACACGCAGATAATAAACACGTTATATATGTAAAATGGGACGCGTTAATACTGTTTTTTTGTTTTTTTTTTTATTGTTGACAACATTTTTAAATATCATTATCTATATGATAGAGTTTTCAAGTGAGACGTTTTTATGGGTATTAAAAATATAGTTTTACATTTCTTTTGTGCACATTTTCTCCTGCATTTTAGCTACTATAATAATATATCTTCCGAGCCGCATAAACAATAAACTGTCTAGATTATAATACAATAAAACAAATTCTTACAATTTTTTTTACTTTTTCTATCACTAAAACTTGTTTACGACGAATTTTATTTTTACTTGATCATAATAAAATATAATGATGATTAGAACACGAAAAAAGAAATCATTATTCTTAAATTGTATGAACACTGCAAAAATAATACGAAAATTATTATTATTTAAATTTGGTATAAGATATTATTTTTTAAATAGGTTTGTACATTTAAAATATTATTAAAATTATTTTTCTTTATTTCATTGTATACATGTAATTCTTCTAAAACTGAATTGATGTAAATGTTATTTAGGGTATTTAATATCTCTAAGTCTGTATTAATATCTAAGTTTATATTATGGTTATTTTCTAAAACTTGTTTAGCGAAATTTGAATTAGGGGCAGTCTTTTTAAATTTTATTTCAGAAATGCGGTGTTTATATTTTATTTTAAAATGTCTATTTGTCTTAGCTACATAAATTCATTAGTTACATTTTACATTAGAATTACATGTATACAATGAAATATGGAAAACTAATTTTAATAACATTCGAAATGTACAACTCGATTAAAAAAATAATATCTATATTAATACATTTTAGATGATAAATAATAACCGAAAAATGTATATTTCTTAACATATCTATGTATAACAATAACTGATTTTAAATAATCTCTCCTATTAAAATAAATCATTTCTATGTCAAACGACTAATTCGTATAATTTTTTTCTATGTATTCCTTTATTTAATTTTTTATGTTCAATCGCGTTTTACATCTTGACTGTGATACACCTGATGATGAATTCTCAATTCGAAATCGGTCGTGTAATACTGCACTTATCATTGTACTCCAGGCGACGCATTCATTCTTTTATTTATATATCTATTTACGAGTGTTAATAATTTTTTTTTCTTTTACTTTATTATTTTATTACTTATATTGTTGTTTTCAACACGCCCGAGGTGTATAACAAGTTTAATAATAATATTATTGTATACAGTTACTTTGTACGGGCAATATATTTTTAACGCGCGAATCACAATATCACGTTTAGTGTACGCGGTTATAAAAAACAACACGCGAATACACAACACCGCATTGTATAAGCGATAATAGAAACATTACACGCCGTTTTACAATTTGCGTTCGATAACGCGAATTTGTCGGTTCGCGAATTATTGTTATATTTTCAAGACGGCGACGGTGACGTGGTCTTTCGACGGGGTGTGTTCGAAACTCCATCGGCGGACGTAGCGTACCGACAACCATTAAAGCAGTTACGCCGTCTTACCGGATTTTTACATTTCGTACCGCGGTTACGCGCGTGAGTGTAACATTATCGACGAGTGTATATTATTAATACGAGGTCTGGCTATTAAATAACGAGACTGCTTATGAAAAATGGTTTTATTTTAAAAATTATTCCACAACCGAATGTTCCCATTCAATATACTCTCCTCCCCTCTTCGCACACCGTTTCATTCGTTTCTTCTATTGCTCGAGGCAGTGCTGGAAGTCTGTTTTCGTAAGACCATTCAGGAGTTCCGCCGATTTTTGTTTCACCTCTTCCATCGACTCAAACCGGATTCCTTTTAAGGCAGACTTTATCTTCGGAAACAAGTAAAAGTCGCAGGGTGCCAAGTCGGGTGAGTAAGACGCGTGTTCGAGTACTGGAGTGCCTTAAGCGGCCAAATAACGCTTCACAGACAGCGCGTTATGGGCAGGTGCGTTATCCTGGTGCAAGATCCACGACTTGTTTTTCCACAATATCGACCGTTTCTTACGAACTCATTCGCGCAATGTTGCCAAAACTGTCAAATAGTAATGTTGGTTCACAGTTTGACCCTCTGGAACCCATTGAGTCATCACGATGCCGTTGATATCGAAGAAAACGACCAGCATGGTTTTGAATTTGGATTACGACTGAATTGGATTCCGGTGCACTCTCGACCTTCAGAAAATAATTTATGCCACTCAAAAACACGCGCCCGAGATAGGAAATCGTCACTATAGGCCTCTTTTAACAACTTACAGTTGGAGTGTTTTTTAGTTTAACGTGAAAACTTTACGTTTATCCGTTGCTCATGTTTTTCGTCACACATCGTTTTCGGCAAGAGAAAAAAAACATGTTCGTTTCTAAACGCTACAGAAAAAATACTTATTGCGCCAACAAAAACCCAATTTTGTACTGGCATAATAGACACTTCCAGCTAACCAGCGCTGTATTCGGTTTTCCCCTAACCTTTTTGGGACGCTCTCTGCGCGCGCAGTCTCGTTATTCAATAGGCCAAACCTCGTATGCGCGCCGCGCATCTTGAAAACGCGTGTTCGTAGTATCGCACTACAACACACGATTGCGACACGCACAGTGCGTCCATCGCTGGTAACGCGATTCGCCGTTGTTGTATTATTTATATTGTACGTTGCATATTATATTACAAAATGTTTAACGAGGACCCGGCAGCCCGCGGACGGCAATATAATAATAACGGCAATTCAAATTTTCAACGCTTTTTTTTTTTTTCTCAAAAAAAAAACTCTACGAGACTTACAATAACGATGCGCGCGCGCGCGCACGCGGACGGCTGCGCGACGACGTGCCGCAGTCGTCCCGTCCCGGACGAGTGGAAGTCGTCGGGCAATCATAATTACGGCCGACCCGTGACTGTTGTTTGCCGTGGACACACGTAAGATTAACGCGTTCCGGCCGTAGCCGCAGCGTGCGTAATAACACATCGTACGCGCGGACGTCGTTATAATATCGGTTCCGGTTTCGGTGTGCACACTCGGCCGTCACGAAACCCTCCCCCTCCCACCCCCACCCCCTCTCCTCCGATATCGATCGGTCTCGAAGACCGCCGCCGTTTCGGTACACCGTAGCGCGCGCGCGCGTAAAGGCGTACGCGTATACGCGTACGAAGGTAAGTATACCGGTGTAACGTGTACGTGTGTACGCTGTGCGGATACGGTTTCCCGGTGGGATCGAGCGGTTCCGGGAAACGCGCGCGCCGCGTGCGCGCGTTACTTTTCCCGGCCCCTACGCGTTTTCTACAGTGCGCACATACCGTAATTGTTATTTTTTAGGTGTACGCGCTCCGGGATCCGACCCCCTAAATTTGAGATTAAACGTCACCGCTGCGCCTACGCACGCGCGCCGCGAAATAACAGGTAGCGCCGCGTGGGCAATAACGGGAACGGGAAAAACTAAAATAAAAACGGCCGGGGAGACCCGGGCCGAGCCAACTGGTGACGCTTGAGTTTCGGATCGCACCGTCAGACATTACGTTTAAGGATGAATACCGTAGGATCTTACACGGTACATAAATCGAGCGACTTCGTAAGATTGTTACAAAACGCAAAATTAATTCAAGCACTTTTCGCGAAACGCACGTTTTAACAACGAGTCCCGTGTACTCGGTCAAATCGATTTATTGTATTAAAATAAATATATGTATATATATATAAAAAAAAAAAAAATACGTTTAAATGCATTATTTCATCCCCATACGTACAAACATTTGTCCAAATGATACCGTAAATGGTTTAGGAGCCGCGTAACGCGTAATTTTTGATTAAAATGAAAATCGAAAAACATTTAAATCTAAATTTTAAAGTTTAAAAAGTTAATTTTTTAATCATTTATAGTAACTTTTTGGCACAGCAGCGACATCTTACCTGCGTCTGCTCGAGCTAATAAATAATTATTTACTTAAGAATATTCGTGTTATTTTAACTTATGTAATAAACATAAATAGGTTTATGTGAAAATAAAGTATACAATCTACTCATATTAAGTTTATTATAAATTATGACACGTTTCTAATAGGAGTCGTTTTTTTTTTTCCTAAAAGGCTGAAAATGCCCTGTGTGACCTGTGTAAATGTGTAATAATTAAAAGTGAATACGATTAAATACTATTTCAAAATGAAATGATAAAAAGTGTTGTTTTCAATTTCCGTGTCCCTGAGTTTAAATAGCCACTGATATTTATTGCTGTTATGGTTAAACGTACGTCTATAGACAGTGGCTTAGCGTTCCATCAATATTGGAATGACATAAAGGATACAGGACAATTTAGTTTAGTATACACACCTGCTGAAAACAATAATAAATAATTGTAGTCAAAAAACGATTCTAAGCCACACTTTGTAAGCTGGTAATATTATTATATAAATATTAGTAATGTTTTTACCCCTAATATTATAGCTAATATAGCCCGGAAATCAAGAAAAATAAAACCGATATACCGTCATTTGTTGTTGGTTTTTTTTTTTTTAATTGTACAGACAAATTGTTGAGAACTTTGAACAATTTTTGAATTAAAGAGTACCACGAAATGAACAATCTGCATCTTTTTAAGTGTGGCACGAGAAAACCGGAGTTTTTTTACTAACCCAGATAGTGGTTTCCGAGAAATAATAATAAGTCACAGTAAAACTAATATGTAGCTTCTTTATTACACAACAGTAAATAACTAATAATAATTATAATAATAAATAATAACGCGTGGAAAATATTCTGGTCGATAGCCAACAAATTTCTGCAACAATATGCGTATTTATAATATGATAATATAACGACAATTTATTGGCAATATTACGCGAATTTATCGCAATCCTATACATTTGTTTATCAACCGTTGGATACATCTTTACTAATATAATATTTTTAAAAAAAAAATCGTGCCATAAGAATACATAATATCAATAGGTTTAAGTTTTTATACACAGGTAAGCTGCATGTACCAATGTTCGCAACTTTCGTTGCGATAAAATATGCGCCTACGTTTCGAATTGAATCGATTTTATAGTAATGTAGTTCATACACGAGACTCGCAGAATAATATCACATACGAGTACATTCGTTGACAAACGTTATTTAGTTTAAAACGAGTATTTCAGCATGGAATCGATATTCAACCGTTTCCAATAATTTATCTCTAAAAGTTTGTCACGTAGAAAATTACTATTAAATTGTGATTTCGATGAGAAAACTACTAGTTGCCAGTGTTGCCATCATATACGTCATATTAATATATCGACTTCGATTTCCCTATACCACGTTTGCGATAATTTACGGTCACATATAATGTATAAACTGAATTACTCTGTGGCACAAATATATCATCCACCTTCCCAAATTCCCAACATAACACGTGCAGTGGTCTGCGTTCGCAAAACAGTAGCCGCGACACATTTTATTATTAAACTGAACGATGATAACGTTTTGAAAATATTTAACGAATAATTTGTTGAACCATTTAATGCGCGGTCGGTATATGAGGAGGGAGCGATGTTCCCAATTTACCAACTGTGTGTGTGTGTGAATAATAAATTTAATCGGCCAAACAAAGATGCTGTGATATGTAATATTTAAACGACAAACGTGATATTTTACTCGAACGGAATACAAATCTGTTCCGTGCTGGTGACGAGCATGTAGGTACGCAACAATCGTATTAAAAATAATTAATACCATAACGTTTGTTTCGAAAGAACGTTTTAATTGGAAAAACTAATATTAATGACCGTGACGAGACGTGGGAGTGTGTGGCGTTAGAAAATGTCCGTCGTTTCCGTTTGGCGACGGCACAATAATTAGGTATAATATTATACTATCGGGGCCATCACACAAAAACTTTTTATAGTAGGTGTGTCTTTTCGGTTTTCATATTTTTAAAATCGGAGTTGCGTCTAAGGGGGCAACGAGGGCATTTACACCGGGGCGTTAAACCTTTGTAACACTATAGGACGCCCGGACAAAATAGAACTCGAAATAAAATTAACAATATCATTATCATTATGTCATCTGTTATTTGTTTTATTATCAAACCCATTTCTGAGAGTAATAATGAATATGGTTTGGTAATTGGACGAGCGTGACTACGACCTAGTAACGTAATAATTTGTGTACCTTAATGTATATTAATTTAATACAATACTGTCCAAAAAAAAAAATAAATAAATTTGGAGAAGATGATTATTCACCTAAATGATCCCAGGTAAGACCTTAAAAAGTGACGTTTAGGAATTGATGCCCTTTGGCCTCAAAAATATATTACGTTTAAAACATATGTATTTTGTATTTGTATGCGTTATGTGTTACACCGTTAAGGTAAAATAAGGAGTTTCGCACATAACGGAATTACAGCGAAAGACACGCGAAGCTAATTAAAATGTATTTATACAAATAGGCACGTTATCCTGGTTCCAGAACTAAAAATTTCAGAAGAAAAATGTTCAGGTTATGGTGCCATGGTAACTCACTAAAAATCTAACTTTTAATTCATAATATTATTTTAGAGCCGAATTCCCACCTATGAGCTATGGCCAGTATCCCGGCCATAACAGTTATTGTAATTTGCTCTACATAAATAAATTTACTGAGCGACTACTAGGTCAAAGAACGGGAAAATGTAATTTTTCAATATTAACTCTAATTTTTCATTCCATAATGTTTATAAGACTTTGGAATTCAAATGGAGTATCAGAAAACTTGTAATGAATGATTCAGTTTTGAATTTTTTTCAAAATCGTAAATAGATTAATGGGAATAGAAAAATATTCGTATAAGATTGCCATAGAAGGCGGGTCACATACATTTTTTATTTTTATTTTTTTGACATTGACGGTTCTTGCACCGAGCCAAAATAATATCTTCGCGATTTTTTTTTTCCATAATTTAAGGAACAAGTAGCTTTAAAATGTTATATTTTTTTGTCGCACTTATTTTCGGGGATGAACCGACTACAACGTACGACTCGTATTAAAAATTCCGTAAAAAGCCGAATTATTTATGTGAATATACATTTCGGTGTTGTAATTTTTGATTTCCGTCAACCCGTTGACGAGATAATATTATACTTTTAAGTTTGGGTGGTATGGAGTATGGTTTGCGTTTAAACAGCCCCCCCCCCCAAAAAAAAACACAAAAAACGACAGTCGTGCGGGATTCTAGAGCTATATTTATGTCTTAAATAGAAAAAAAAGGCTACATCCGAGTTCCGTCCCAAATGTAAAATTTTAATTTAAAAATACACTAATTCCATCTTATGTAATTTATTTAGTTATACGAGTGCAAAAAGGGACGGACCCTTTTTATATGTCCTGCACTATATTAATATAGCATATAATTCATGACTACGATAACAATTTTATATTTTTCAAAAATATAGGTACTAATATTTAAGTTTTAAACATTCTAGTCAAAATTTGTGCGTCTCCGTGTTTGGATTTATTTTTTTAGATTCTGTATGGAGTGAAGGAGCTTATGGTTTTACAAAGATATTTTTTTTTTTTAATTTTTTTTTTATTTTTGGACACATTTTATACCAGAAACCTTGTTCCGATTTTTATGTATAGCATCTTTTCTGAGAGGAAATCGGACTGAGGAGGACTTCGATTTTATCTCTAGTTTTCTTAATAAATGGAAAAACACCGTTAAAAACATGGGAAAACCCTAGGAAAACCGGGAAAATAGGTACAATTATATTAAACAAATATTATTAAAGAAAATACACATTGCTTATGTTATTATTTTACAATAATATGGTACATTATATTGTTGACAAAACAACTACACTGTCAACTGAACTCCATTCAGAATCGGTTTTTCGTTAGCAATGGTTTATCGTTGCTTACAGACATACATTCAATTTCCCCTCCACTACCTTCCCAACTTCTCACCTACAACAGTGGTCGCACCCGTCCCCATTATCCTAGGACAGCTTTTTTTTTTATTTAAAGACACTAAACATATTTAAATATATACGCAATTTTCAAGCCATATATTGATATACGCAACGAGACATGATGCATAAAGATATACCGTGTGCAGTCTATTAAGGTGAAACGTATTGAATTATGGCTTTTTTATTGTACTTCCATAGCAACATTATAATATTTCAGTTGACCTTTTTATTAAAGACGGAATCGGTATGTATACTTTTTTCACCCGGGACGGAATCGGTGTAAAACAAAACAAAAAACGAATGTTACCGGGACGGGACCTAGCCGAAAGGAACTGGAAAAATTCCGGAAAAGTCATTATTTACCGTCCCGCGGTACTTAAAAACCGTGTAATATCATTTTCGCGGGACACCCTGTACGCGAAACTGTACGGCGGACTTTTTTCGAGTCCGACAACGACGACGACCGGTCGACTTGACAGATGGCCGACGGACGGCGCACTCGACAGTTGTTTGTTTTTGCGTGGCCGGCTGGTACGGCGGCGCGCGTACCCCCTCGCCGACCGCCCCCCGAGGGAACGTTTCCAATTTAATTTTCCCGAAAACTCATTCGCCCGCCGCCGATACGATCGAAAAACCCGACGCGCGCGCGTGCATATCGCACGCCGTAATAATATTACAGTTCCCATTACCCGAGGAATATTGTCGCGCCGTCGTCGTCGTCGTCCGTCGCTCCCGAACAGCGGCGTGCGCGGGGGGGGGGGAATAGAGGTCGGAGGTTATATCTTCCCCCCCCCCCCGTGGAAAATACGAAAAAAATCTGCGCGATCCAATATCGAAATGCGTCGTAATATACATTTCGGCCGGGGAAATACGGGGAAAATGTTCGACGGTATTGATTAGAAACCGCGGGCTCTTTTCAGGATCCGGTTTTTGAATTAGGTATCTCGTCATAGCCGATTCGGGCGGAGAAGAAGACTGTACGGTTTATTCGAGATTCTCATTCGCCACAACCCGTCCCGTCGACAATTACCGGACACGCCGCTGTCACTTTCCGCGGAGACGGCGGGTCGCCATGCGGTAACGCAGACTCGCGCCGGGCGGTGTGTAAGCATGCCGCATCGCATTGCCAGAGATTTTCATGGCAAACAGTGAGCCCCGATCGGTTGCATTTCAATTGATAACGCGCCGACAAAAATACACTACCGTAAATGAACTGCGCACTAGTCGAGTTTACTGGATTGTACAAGGTGAGCCGTATAAGCGGGTATACACTCGTTATGTCGGAAAGCGTAAACTTTTTTCAAAAAAAAAAAAAAAAAATCTTGTATTAATTTTTATACCAGCGTTTATCTGATTTCCAGGCATACCAATACCATGCCAAGTACCTATAATAATACATATGTATGTATGTATTACCGTTATTTGACAACACGTGTGGGATAAAAGTTTCAAACACATAATACGATCTAATGATCGTGAATTATACCGTGCCATCATTATCCTACGAAATCTGAACATTTTTGTAGCCGGCCGCCCGAAAATAACGGATTCACGTTCGTTTAAATGAATCTTGCCGGATGGCAGTATAATAATAATGTTCGTCGTATTTTTTTTTTTGTCTATTACGATTGCGTGTACGTTTCGTCAGGTCCCCCACGTGTAATCCGAGTAAAAATCGTATTTCCGTGCACCTAATAAGTTAATTTTAGGTGTATAGATACTTTGTAATTCGCTCGATCGATCCTCCGGATCGCACGATCTGCCCTCTACCGCCCACCATCTCGTATATGTATGGCCGTGTCTGACGTACCTGTACGTAAGCATGTGCATGTGTATACGGACAGTGGGTTTCGTCGACTCTTATCTTAAGTGTATAATAAAAAAAAAAAAAAAAATTATATTATTATATTATTTTTATTATTAATACGCGTATATCGCTGGATAGCAGACTGGGTGGTCTGCGCCCCGGGAGAAAATCGTATTACCTATACGTATGTGTCGCAGGTGTGTGCAACCGACTCACGAGGCCGCCGTTTTTCCGGGCACATAAAAGCATATAATATATTATTATTTACCATTTTTTTTTTTTTTTTTGTTAAACGCAGTTATCCGTACAGGTACTTGCGCTTAAAAACGGCATCGGGAGTACGTGAATTTTCGTGAATATATTAAATTATCGACGTGCGACACGCTACAATTATTATTGCACGGTACCTATGTTATTATATTGTATATAAGACGGAAATATATGTATAGGTATGTATCACAAACGGTTATTTTTATTCGGTGTCGAAATACCGTTTAAAAAAATAATAACAATAATAATAATAATGTTCGCAATCAATCGTAATCTCCGTCGTTTACATCGATATAAAACGAAAAGCTGCAATCTCTGATAATTCCTGTCCAACACCCATACTGGTAAAATCGATTCTGCCTGTCTCCACCTATCACTACAAATTCCTCCCGAGTCTTTCCCCGTCTAACTCGCTAGCATTAGTCCCTTTCCGTGTTTCACACTCTCTGGCGTCTTTTCTCAATATCTTTCCAATTATCCGGCTAACCTCCGACCACGATCAATTGTTTATTATCAACTTCAGTACTCCCTTCTTTCTCGATGCCGGAACGTAAGCTATTAGTCTAGTTACAGTCCAGGTAGTTAGTTTTAGTTTTATCTATATCTTATTTAGACTCGTCTCAAATTATACATGCATGATAATGTTTCTAGATAACTTCGGTTTTAATTTATTTTTTTTCGCCAAGTTTGAATTGTTGTATACTACTACTATTCTTGTATATTTGGCGTTTGGCGTGTACTAAACAAATTTTAAATCAAATAAAGCTAAAAGAAATTTGTTTTCCCTCGAAAATTCCCCACGTTTAACGTGAATTATTTCTACACGAGTATATTCGCGCTAGTATTCTATCGGTCAGTTTAACTGCCGGCATAATGTATACTATAAAAACGTCCAGACAGCTAGAAGTTAGTCGATAAAATAATATGCAGCTGAAAAAGAGACGATCCCTAAATTTCCAAAAGGGGACGCGCGTCCCTGCAGCTGTATTGTACTCCTAAATAGTTGTTACATTAATAATCCGTATACGTATACATAATATATATCACGGTACATGATTTATTTGTTTAAGGCTTACGGACTATTAAAAATATTTACGCGTATTCGAAAAATCTACGGGTCGAGAAACCGCGATCGCAGAACGTGTAAACGTCGACTGGCCAAAAGCCTGCGGATTTCTATTAATACGTGCATAATATAGCGAGGGCTGTTATCGTTTATTATTATAACGATAGACAGTGCGCTATTTGAAGCGTGGTGCTATAGAAGAATTTTGAAAATAAATTGGGTAGATCGTGTAAGAAATAAAAAAGCTTAACGTAGGTCGGGAGAGGTAAAAAGTTTCCATTAAACCACGGAGATAAGAAGAGCTTAACTAATATTATTGGACACGAAAATCGTCATAGCAATCTACTATGAAGTTTAACACAAAGGGATATTCGAAATAGGCTACTCCTTTAATATAATATGAGCGACATATACCACGGATTAAAAAGAAAAACAGAGATGCGCGAAGGATGGAGAATTGCTGCTCACCCACCCTCGGACTATTTACGCAAGTAAAATAAGACTTCGAACTATAAGTAGACCTTTGTTTCGGTTGGAGATACGTTTTTGAAAGGTATATAGGATATAGAGTAATATATTTATAGTTTATAATATTATGCTAAAATCAACGATAAATCGTCGAAATCGAAAAACGTTTCTGAGCAGAACTCGGTAAACTGATTAGGGTATTACGGCTATTAACTGATTCATGTTTTTTTCCCGTTGTAGCTAATAAGGTAAGAAAAATAAAACCTATGTATCCTTATTTTTTATCGATATTTAATTGTTTTGAGTACAAATTGGAATCTGGAAAAATTATCCAAATTACGACGTACCATTAGGCGAAAAGTCCGCAACTCTTGAGAGGCGTATTTGGTATAAATAATTGTTAGCGTTGTTTTATTCATTAAAAAAAAAAAAAAAATGTTTTCCGGAAAAAAATTCATATCTTCGTAAAACTGTTATGACTATTTATTGCACTATCAAATTCTGAATAATATTTTATCATATTTATATATATATATATACGGCGGTCGCCACTTATAAGACTGACGGATATGAGGAGACTTAGGAGATTCAAAATCATTTGAAACGATCCGGACGTATCCAAATATATTCTATTTCTATTATTTTCCCACTTCGTCTGTGAGAATCATTAGCTTATAAAACTCAATTTGTGCTGATCCCAAAGTGAGTTTTATGAGCGACACCTACTGTACATAAATTTAAAAAAACCGTTTATGCAAAACAACGGATTTTTATTGCAATCATTCACGGTACTTAATTTTTATTCCCAATAAGTTTAACCCCTAAAAGTCGGACGGTTCACACAAGATTTCAGATCTTTTAAGCACGAAAATTGGATTTATTATTATTATTATTATCTCCGAGTTATCGTGGTTACATCGATGTCACCGGTTACCGTGTTATAAAATAATACTTATTTTATTTATTCATATAATTTATACGGACATAAGGTCCAATTTCAATAAAAATGGTTTATCTTATTATTCGCAGTTAAGAGCTAAATCCACAAAAACTATTAACAAAAAAAATCAATATTGTACCTCATCTAAACGATGAATTGGTGCATTTGATACTAATTGATTACTTGTTAAAGACGAATAAAACAAATTTAAATCTCTTAAACTAATTTTAGGAACCTTAAAACTAATCATACATAATAATTCAGGACATTCAATTAAATTATTAAGTAATTTATATAAGAAAATTAAATCTAATTTTTTGCTAATATTAATGTTGCCTTGTGTTTGTTTTTGGGTAAACTAACATAAAACGCGGACAACACCGTCATATAACAAATGACAGCTAGTAATAAATATTTATTTTGGCATTATTTTAAATTTAAATGTGTATCGTGTTTATAATATTATAATACGAACATAAGGTGTGTATGGCGCTGCTGTTGCGATGTATAATTCGCGCGCACACATGTTATGTGTTTTTATCCGATTTCATCGTACTTACTTCGCGTGCAGTTGGTTTTATCGATTATTATTATTTGGGCAGATATGTGTATGCCCTAAAAATGTTTAATTACATGTGCAGATTTGTATTAAAAATAGCAAAATATGCTCTAAAAAAATAAATAAAAATAACGATAATAAAAACCACGGTGAAAATGTCTTAAAACTACCCGAAATCCTTAAAATTGGCGTTAAAGTTTCAATGTTCCGAAATCTCCAAGTATATCCAATGACGTACATTTACATGCCCTAAAAACTTCTGAGCGGTCCGCATCGGGCAGCGAGTTGTTACAAATTCTACACAAAAACATAGCCGATCTTAAAGTCAAAGACATTTTTCTAAATCGGTTATGCGTGTTCGTGCTAATATCATATAATATTTATTAGGTACTTACGCCATCTTTTCAGTCTTTTGTCCTTTAGTGCGTGTATCGCGAAAAATACGTAAGAAATACGTATAAATCATAGAATATAATATACACCGGAGTAATATTTTATTATATATACGAATAGGTATATTTATTATGGCGAATAATATTTGTATCAGACGAGAACACCAATGTAATTCGAAAAAAAAAATGAGAATATACGCGCATGTATATTAATGTTGAATGCGATTGGTAGACGAAGAAAAAACGAAAATTTACGGTTCAGAAAACAGTGTAGTCAGGTTTATTGCATTTTCGTCGGTCGACGTTCGGTTCGTTCGTGATTACACAATTTATGATAATTAGTTTGCATATTTAGTCAATATTTGAATAATAATAATAATTTTAAAATATTATTACATTTTGTGTCTGCAAATAGGCTGAGCATTTTTTAAGAAGGTTTTCTTTGTTCGAGTGCACATACAGTAAAATCCATTGTATTCGTAAAGTAAAGCAATAATTTGCTTACTAAATAAATAAATACTAATCAATAGTAAATGATTTAATTGGAAGATTTTGTAACGAAATGTTTTATTTAATTTAAAAAATACACGTATTAAGGAGAGATACTGGGAAAAGGTCATAAGTTAAAAGGGGAGATTTAGCTTACCTACTAGTGGAGCTTTTTTTAAGGGAGAGGAATGTTCACGCAGTGGATTTTAACTAAAAATGTCCCGTGTGTCCGTAAGGATGATTTTAAAGACGCTCTGTAAAATTTTCTTTTTTGTAGTCCAAAAGTAAATATACTTTACATTCCAGATTAGTAAAAAGTATACTTATTTTATTTCAACGACAATAAGTACAACTTATTTCTGTTTGGTCAAAAATTATCCTGATTTCTGATCCTGATACATAGTAACTTTATTAATTACTATGAAAACTGGTTGGAAAATCACAAGCACGACTTTCTTACTCGCCAACTAGAACCGAAATTCAACAAAAATGTCTTTTTGCCATTTTTTGATTGGAACGAGATTTCTGCTAAAAAAATTTGTTTACAGATGCAACACAACAAAAAACAAATACCATCATGGTAAAATCAATACATTCTTCGCTCCACTCAGTATTTAAAATTAATTCACAGTCGAAAGTTAATTAAATCTCCACAATAAATTTTAACTAAACTTAGTTAATTGATACGAAAATTAACGCGTCAACGCGTTAGCTCGTTAACTCTTTTTTTTCAATTGACTTAACCTAATTATTCAATTGTTTTTCGTCGTCCACTCTCTTGTATAACAGTTTTCCGGTAGTAATTTTGTTAACCGTTAATTATACGGCGAAAAATAAATAGTAAAGCCCGGCGGACAAAGTGATTTTGACCGAAATCGATGCCTTAAAAGAATGAAAAACTAAAAAACAAATCAAATCAATTCCGTTACCGGCGATGCGTGGTAATCGTCGACGATCGTTATAATATCGGTGTGCGCGCACGTGCGTTCGATAATGTTCGAAGCATAGACGGCGAAGGACGCCGTGCGTTCTCCGCGGTCAGTTTACGCCAATGTAAACGACGACCGCACAATGTAATCGACGCGAAAAATGCGCGTGCGTGGTTTTTTTTTTTTTTGTATATTTTTCGCGAGACGATTCGCGATTCGACCTCGCGTCAGATCCGGCGAAAACACGGCCAGCGGGTTTTCGCGGGGTTATCCCGTCGTTGCGCAGCTGTAGTAGCCACCGCGGTTACAGCTCCCGATCTTCCGGGCTCGAGTCGCGTGAAGTCGAATTGCGATCATTTCCCGAAACCGCTTCGTACGAAAACATTTAAAAAAAAAAAATAAATAACAATAAATACAACTCGACGTCGCCACTTGACTTTGACTGTGCAGGTGACGCACGGCGTAAAAAAAAAAAAATATTATAATATAGTTGTAAAAAAAATAATTGTAATCGGGTCAAACGAGAACGCGTAGTACCGTATAATACCTGTACTTATTATTATGTGTCCCGCGCAAAACCCGCGCAAATGTCAACGGCCAACGCTCGTCGCGAAATATCATATACCTACGTCTTGTAAATACGACCGCGACATGAACAAAAAAAAAATAAATAAATAAATAATAAAAAACAAAACATCGCAAATGTACGTGCAAATCGAAAGCGTTCGCGCGTTTTTCTCGGCCAAAGAAGGCGTATAAAATATGTATACGGAGTAATCAAAACACAAACGTAAGACACCTTTATTATAATATATCGGAAAGCAGTGGCGTGCCCAGGAATTTTCAATGGGAGGGGATGTAAATGTAACAAATAGAAATCGCGAACAAAGAGTAAAATCGTCTTCTCCATTACCCTACTCGACGGGAATCGGTAATTTAAAAGCCGGATCCTAAAAAAAAGCCGATTTCTAATCAATACATCAAGCCTTTTCATCAGGCCTTTTTTCGAAATTTTTTTTCAGAATGTTTAACAAACGTTAGTATCTCCAAAACGTCGCGTTTCCGTGTGAAATCGCTATCAGCTTTTGATTTTCAGACAGCGACCCGTAATAAAATGTCCGTAAATACATCGTGTCGTTTGACATTTTTAATTTGCATCAAACCATCGACGAGATATTCCACTTTCAAGTTTGGATAGAACGACAGTAGTGGAATATCATTAGCGTGTAGCTGAGTAATGAACTCTACTCTGCCCAGTCTCCCCTAACCAACAAATCGAAAAATTTAAAAGTGGAATATCTCGTCAACGGGTTGACGGATTGTTACGTAAATTTTCAAAAATACAAATTTCGAAAAAATTTAATACTTACCGAGATAATTAGTGTCTTAAGGTGTGCAGATTACTCTGGATACACATACGACATTTAATGTATTATAGCACGCGGTCCGAATATTATTATGTTGCCGCTTATTGCTACCGTTTCGTACTGTTATTGTACCAACCGCGGGCCATCACGATATAAAAAAAATCTTTATATCATAATTTGCAAATAATACACAGTATAGTTTCGTCGAACTCCAAATCATTGCGATAAATCATAATGCTATCTTGGAAAATCTATGAGGGAGGGGAATAATGAATTGCACTTTTAATTATTTTTTTTTTTCAGCAATGTGTTGACCTCTATACTCTATAATATTAAAACAGTAAGCATTATGCCATAATATGTAATTACGGAAAAAACCTAGAATCTAAAAACCGCGGACTTAAACTTTACGCAAGAAGATTAAGCTCAGAAAAGGGAAAGATGTAAATACAATAAAAATACCAAAAGTTAAAAAATAATACACCAACGCGTATCAAAAAACCGTTGAAAACCTTAACTGATTTGAGTATGGGATATGCAGAGTCGATAAGTAAACAACCACCCTCATCTTTGACGATTGTGTTGTCTATACTCCGTCTAAAAAAGGTCATAACTTATTATGACGAACAAGTTGCAAAACGACTATAAGGAAACTATTCACGGTAATCGTTACCAAACGTGACTAGGTTTTTTTTTTTATTGGTCTTTCTCCAAGTCTTCTTTCCTCGGGCTTCTATTGGGACGTTGCTCTGACTTTGCTTATTTGTCGAATCCTATAGTACGTATAGAATAGCTAATCAATGATGTACACTAAATAATGCACTTGTACAAACAGGAGAGAAGTGGTGCGAGTTTTATCCGTGATGGAACCGCGAGTGAACGTGGACATTGACAAGAGAAAAACTTAATTTTCCGTATACTTTTGTTACAAGAACAAAGTGTGAGCCCCCTAATCCGAATGTTCTTGAAAATAGTAAAACGAAAATTGCCGGGTTGTAGAGATGCGAAATCCTACGACGACACCGCGGGTTTCACGCGTTTAGCTATATACTATCGTAACCCCGGCCGTTTGCCAGTATTTACAAAAAATTTGGGTGACGCAAAACGATTCGGGGCGCACGTGCAGTTTGTGACCCGCGTCGTCTCCAAAGTTCAAAGTTCTCTCGAGAACGTAACCTTCGATGCTCGTACCGCACACATTATTGTACATCGTGGAGTATATTGATATTGAGCACTAGTTGGACTGCACTGCAGATGTCGTGACGACTGCGGACAAATAGAATAAAAAAAAAAAAAAAAAAAAACATTACGTATAGGTACCTACACTATTGTCGGACGATGATGACACTTTGGCGATCGAACTACGCGGTTCGGTCGACGACGAGTCTTCGGTCCGTCTAGTTTTTGCGTTCCGCACGTATCATTATTTGTCATTATTATATTGTATAGTAATAATAATAAAAAAAAAAAAAAAACCTCTTTGGTTATATTATTTTATACGAGTGTCGGTCGTGTCGTTCTCACGATCCTTTAATACCATTATATCATGTATAGACGAGAAAACGTGTCCGCCGAGTTAGGTATAAATTATATTGTACGGCGGCGGCGCGTGGCGTAAGTCTGTACTCAACGTTAATGTATTGTAATAGAAAACGGACTCGTCATTTTTAAAAAATTAAAAAAAAAAAAAAAAAAAAAATGATACTCGTCGTTCATTAAACGTCAGCCCGCCCGACGCGAACCGCCCCCGACGACGTTATATAATAATCATTTCAAGGGGAAATCGGGGAGTAATAAAACACAAGAAAACGGGAAATCACGACATGGGTCCGTGCGGACAGAAACAAAACGCCGCCGCCCCGATGATTTCCATCCTTTCCGTCGCGCTCGGCCGAGTGTGACTTTATTTTCATTCTGTTTCTTTTTTTTTTCTTCTAGTTTTTTATTTTTTTACCGAGTCGCGGGAACGTACAAATAAACACGATATACTCAGCTAGGTACGTATGCCAGCGTACGATGACGTTATCGCCGCTGGAATAATTATTATCGGGCGTACCTGCAGCCTACCTGCCTGTAATTTTACCGTCCCGCCCGTACATACGAAAATGATTGTATACAAACAACGTCACGGTAATAACAACAATTCTATTTATTTATTCGTGCGGTGTTTTTTTCTATTTTCTTTTAAATTGGAGGATGCGTGGCCGAAAGCCCACGTAACAAAACCGCGAGCACTGAAAAGAACTGTTTTCTGTTGGCTACCTGCCATATGGCGGAGAGCTGGAGACCCTTTATATGCGAATCAATGACAAATTTAAAAACCGAAAATGAACACTCACACGATGCCCATCTTATCGAAATTTTAAGCACTACTCGCTGAAGTTTAGATAAATCAGATAATTTTTGCAAATAAAAAAAAAAAAGAACGAGGAAAACCTTTTACTACATTGCTCATTTCCAAGGGAATCTGTAAGAAATTTTAAAGAAGTTAGGGGACATTTTGAGGAGGCTAAAGCTTCCTTAGCACCGCACATCCAACGCCTATGAGTGGCTATATATTAAAATAATATTAATAAAATATATGTTAAAAGGAACAAAATCGATCTCCTCTTATTTTTCGATTGGAACAATATTTCTGGTAGAAAACATAGTTTACAAAAATTAAAACTGATGAAATCGGCGCGCCGTAAATATTTGAGTTTTATCCATAATTTTCTTTCGGGGTTTTCTCATTTATTTTAAAAAACCCCTTGGAAAATCAAAAAATCTCCAATAATACGCCAACTAGACAAAATTAGAAAAGGCGCTACACTCTATATACATCGGAACAAGATTTCTTTTCGAAAAATTGTTAACAGATAGAAAAAAAAAAAGAAGAACACGTCATGACACATCATAGTAAAACCAATGGATTCCTGGCCACGCTCCGAATCTAAAAAATAAATACCAGAATCTAAATCGAACATATAATACGTAACCTGTGAAGTAGTGTTTTTAAAGTACCGATTTTTTTCATAAATTATTATTATTATTATTAATCAGTGTTTGTTATTATTGTAGTTATTCAATGATCAATCACGATATTTAACGAATGGTATAAGGAGGTTTGGGGGCGAAAGAAAGGACGCTAATTTTTTAAAATCTTTATAGTCCCTCATTTTTTGTTTGTACGATTAGAGCACTGCCTGTATATATAGTCGTTTCATATAGTCAGATAGGTCTATATAGACGATGGAGGTATCCTGCACAAAAAAAACATATTTTTTAAGGTACGTTTCTCCAAATCCTCCCCTCCTCTACCACTCCTATTCGACAAATGTATTTTTAAATTTTTTTTTTATTTTGCTGTACGTTTGATATCAAGGGTAATACTGTAATAGGCAATGGGTATATCGAAAAACTTGATTTTATATGAATTTATACGCTACATTCATTATATTATTTTTTTAAGAGAAGATATTAGTCTAACCTAATGATTAACGGTCCATTTTTCTTATGGCACACACTGAGAACTGGTACACATCCCTTGCACACATATGATGTTATATTGTTTCATTAATTAAAAATATTTAAATAATGCGTATTACAGAAAACAATTTTTTTATAGATACATTAGATAAATTTAGATAAGTAGATTAGGTGGAGTATAAACTCGAAATTTGATTACTGTCTCGGTCCAACTAACGAGTTACACGAGCTGGGGCCAGTATAAACATTTTTTTTTTTTTTGGCTTGGGGTTTGAACAAAAATATTATACAACATTAAAATAGTAGGTAATAATACCATATTTTGTGTTAAGTTCGTTACAATTTCGAGGAGAGGGGGTGGTGAATACCATCCCGCCCCTGAATACGAGTAGAAAAATGATAATGTTTTCAAAGACGACGGTGCTTGGGGCCGTTTTTCTAAAATATTATTGACAAAAACTAACATGCTGTAATGTTTTCGTTTTGATAATATTTTACGAAAAAGTAACCTTTGAAAATATTCCAGTATTTAATTTTTTTCTACATGTGTTTAAAGAATAATTTCAATCTAAACGGTACAACGTGTATGTTTCAAGTAGATAAAAGTACTAACGTAATAATTCTGGCAACAAAGCAAAATTACATTACCTAGGTACCTAATATCCGTGGGTGTGCATAATTGAATTACAAAAATGTTTGGGTGTAAACATACACGTCGTTTATAAGAGTTTGTAATTATTGTGGAAAGTCGGATGTTTTAATTATTTCAGGAGGTAAAAAATAGATAGATATTATTCAAATCAAATTCCGTATTAAAGCCGCGTTATCAATGAATAGATACCGTGGCGTTATCAAAAAGTACGCTATCAGTGTTATCACGTATCCATGGGGAACAGTTCAAAAACAAAACTCACATAATATATTTTAGCCAATTCAGTTTTTCTCTTTCCGACTGTAAAAATATTAACTACCTAGTACTTCGGTGATTTAGTGATTTCATTGGTATCGTGTATTAATATTGACATTGTACATTGATTTTTGAAAATGGACGATGATGATTTAGAAGTACTTGATTGTGCTGAAACACCAGAACCGCCTGAACAAACATCAAATACCGCAATAGACATGGTAACACACTACCTACGCTATAAATATTCTATTGATAGTTACCTGTTTGTCTGTAACAGTTTTTTTTTTCTGTTAGGGCATGAGTCCTGGTAGTGCAGCAGGTAGTCGTAGACCATCGTTAGACGGAATGTCCAGCACATGCACATCCCAGTCTGAAATACGCTCATTCAAAGACCGGCTAAGAGAACATGTTAATCAAGTCAAGGTAAATTCAGTTATAATTCTTTACCATTAACGTATATAATTACACTGTTATTTTTAAAAATTTTTTTTTTTCTTCAGGAACGAGCATCAAACACAGTAGTTGTCGAACAAAACAAAAATAAAGTTCAACAAAATGTTAAACAGCCTGCGGAACGTCTTGCTCAGTTGGTATGTTAGGCTATTTTTCATTTAAAAACAAATTTGTTGTACAATTTGAATAGATACTCCTTTATAAACTTGTATTTAATTATAATTTAAACATAGTTTGTTTATAATAACTCTGATTTAAACTAGAGTATAAATTAAAGTTATTATTAATTTATTATTGTTGTCTTGTTAGAAAAACATTCTGTTGTGTCTAAAACAATACAGTTTGAGTTAAGTTACAGCTGGACAAATTAGAGCCTACAAACCTGCTTTTATACATTAACTATTTATAATGTGTTATTATTTTTTAGTCATTCGACTTATGTTTTATTTGATCTGACATTGAATAATAACGTCTGTTAACAATTATTTACATTGTTAATTTTCACTGAAGTAAATTAATAACTAAGTAGTTATATACCTTGGAATATCATGTATATTATGTAGTTAAGTGAAATATTAAATTATCATATATCATTTTATGCAACCAACTATTGGGAGGATTGCAAAAAAAACTGTTTTTATTTTTTTTTTAAAGATTTTTTTTTTTTAAGGTTTTAAGTGACGATAATAAATAAAATTATATTTAAATATAAGTTGTTTGAATAACAAAACTTGCAAAACAAAATGTACCCATTATTATAATTAATCTTAGCAAGTAATTAACTGATAAGTATAATTAAATATTTTATATAAAACCACAGATAACAAAAAATATTTAATTTATGTACTTAGAACAAATTATTAAATATTGACACGTTACATAACAAATTATTATGTTAGGTAAGGGCCTATTTCAGGATCGATTATTATAATTGTTTATTACAACATTTTTAAATTTTATGGAAAAGGAGACATAATATGTTTAAACCGATTATGAGAAAAAAAACATTTTAAAATGTTTAAACCACAAGTACTTGTTTTATACATCTATATAAAAATACTTTGTAACCTTGAATCAATTGGGATAAATAAATAACACTCATAGTGCTAATAGCTTATTAAAAATGAGCGGTGTAGATGAGATGATACAAAACAATATTTTTCAAAACAAAATTGAATACAACAATGTGCTAGTCACTGTTATATGTGGGAAGGTAGGATAATAATATGTAATACATATTATGTAGGATATTGGGATAATTTAGTTAATAAACTGTGTGCAAGATTGTGCTTTATTTAAAATTTAAAAAAAAAATGAATTAAATATTTCACTATAAACTGTTATAAATCTATTATCCAATTCAAAATAGTCAATACTCCAATAAATTCTGCGTAATACATACAATTTAATTTGATATGATCATTCGCTATGATATTTTTAACTTAATAAAAACAACATAATAAAAATCAACATGCTAATTTTTTAAAATTATGTTTAATTTTTATTAAATGTGTGTTTAAATTAGTATTGTAATATTTTCCTTTATTTTCAGATGAATTCAGAAAATGATGTTGTTGCAGCTGCTCTAGAAAAACATGAAAAAGATATGCAAAGTAAAAATGTAGTCATAAATGATGTCAATAAGGTACAGTAGACATGTGTTATAAGAACATTTTTAGTCTTGTTATATTAATTAAATGTAGTTGTAATAATTGTTTTACACTTTTTTAGTGTGTGCCCACGTGTAACATCAATATTTGCACTGATTTCATTAATGTACATGGATAGGCAATAATAAAATATTGAGAAACCTTTATACTTTGTAAGTGTTTTAACTAATTTTTATATCAGTTGAAATAAAATTAATTATTTAAATTATTATAATTGCCTTTAACTATTACACTTGAATTCTATTGTTAGTTTTATCCAAGTTAAGTTTCTTTCACGGGCCGTTTCATCCTTATCTATCAACCATAGTTCCTGCAATACAGCACCTGCATTTCCTCACCTGTCTTGGACAGGTGTACTTTACCAAGCATGGGCTTAACTGAATCACATCATGAACATATGCATTCTCGTATTAAGCTTTTGCATCTGCTTTTTTTATTTCTTTTATACAATTTATTAATTAAAATCTTAGATAAATATATATTTTTGTAAATACTCAGGTTTATTTCCCCCATAAACTGTACAAGAAAGTAGGATTATTTTGTAATAGTTTTTGATTTTGTTTCATTTAGTTTGATCATGAAATTGAAAGTTTCAATTTTTTCACTAAAGTGTGGGATCCTCCTACAAGCCAAGGAATTCAAGAGCAGTCAGCTGAATCCAGTGGTATATTCCTAAATATTTTCCATTTTATTTTGTGATCATTTATTAAAATAGTAACACCATTCAAATATTTTTCTATAATAATTATTATGTACATATATTTTTAGTTGAAGAAGTTGGCGTTTCTAATGAAGAAAATAAAAAGCTAGTTACAGAAGATT
The DNA here is from genome assembly GCA_902439185.1 of Cinara cedri. NCBI lineage: Eukaryota > Metazoa > Arthropoda > Insecta > Hemiptera > Aphididae > Cinara > Cinara cedri. Next base: position 330,220 of record CABPRJ010001941.1, on the reverse strand, counting down.
ATTTAGGACTGACAGATGGAGAAGACGTTGACATTGTAGATTATTCTTTGGTACCGTTTTTGGATACATTTATAAAAATTAAGGAAGCGGCAAAACAAATTTATTTTGTTCCAGATGGATCCCAAGGTATATAGATATTATGTATGTTTTACATAATATACATTATGTATTAATTATTATTTATTGATTAATGTTAGTGGACCTTGCTAAACGATTAAATTCAAGACAGCCTCGCTATTTGGAGAAAGAGGGGTTGTATGTTGGTGCATATCCTCCAGTTTATGAAAAATGTCTAAACAAGCTTCAACAGAGACTTCTTAAAGCTAATGAATTGTAAGAAATATTTTAAATATTACAGATTATATAAATGCTTAAAATAATTTTTAATAATAATCATCAGTTCGTGTTTAGACATCATACAGTCCACATGTATGTTGTCTCGATCCACTTTATCAGCTCCCGATAACAAAGTTGTCTTAAGCGCTATTGCGGTATGTAGTACCTAAACTGTACCACCGGGATATAACCTACCTAGGAAAATGTGGGAAACTCTTAACTGTCTGAGAACACAAGTGGGAAGAACTAAAGAAAACCTAAATAGGTGAGAAGTAACTGACAATATAAATTGCGAGTGTGGAGAAAAATAAATATCAAACCATCTTAGTCGAGTATACATCATTACTAAGTAGATATGAAATGAAAGATTTTATTGAACTAACAAAAATCACGGACAAAATGATAGGAATCATTGATTTCTGGGAAAAGAAAAGATTGTAACTTTAAAAAAAAAAAATAAAACTGACCAACACAAGAAGAAGAAGACAGCTAATTAATAATGACTACTAATGCTGTCAAGGTTATCTTTCCATTTAAATTATCAAATAAAATACCATACTAAAAACAAAAAAAGAATAAAGTAATTAATAGTCAACCAAATGAATCTGATGTGGATGATGTTATCAATTTTAATTGGACTGAGGTCATATCTCCTAAAGCCTAAAAATGTTTAAATTTATACAAATTAATCCAGTTATCAAAAGTACACAAAAATACAACAAACATGTAATTTTACACTCCTAATAAATTCACCAGTTTATCAAAAAACAAAGACATGGAAATATAATTAAACGAAACCACTTCAAAATTATCTCCACCATTTTTTATTAAAACAGTTATTATTGTCATTTGAAAAAAAGAACATTGCCCCGGTACTTTCCTCGATATCGTGAAAGCCTTTGGTCGCATCTGGCATGATGGGCTATTGTTTAAATTAAAATCGTTTCTACCTGCCCCATATTTCTTCATTCTAAAATCATTTCTTGAAGACTTTTTTCACGATTAAATACAACAACTCTTACTCTCTTTACCACAAAATCAGAGCAGGAGTTCCACAAGGAGGTGACCTATCACGGATACTTTATAATATCTACACATAAGATTCCTCCAAAACAAACCATACAACTCTAGCAACATATGCTGATGATTCCGCCCATACTGGCATCAAATAAACACCAAAACATAGCTGCTTTCTATATACAATACCATCTGGATCAAAAAATAGAAAATCAAGATAAATGAAAACAAATCTGTTCAAATAAATTCACTCTTGGCAAAAAAGAATGTCCACATATATCACTCAACAACATACCAATCCCTATTCACAATGTGACCAAATACCTAGGGGTTCACCTGGACAAATGATTTACTTGGGCCCAACACACAAAACATAAAAGAAAACAATTAAACACATGCCTACATCTCCTCTATTCATTATTTTCTCCTTCAATAAGCTTTAAAAACAAAATATTAATTTATAATTACTCCCTTTGGTCTTATGGCATCCAAATTTGGGGCCAAATCAAACCATCTAATATAAGACCCATATAAGCCTTCCAGTCTATATGTCTCAGAGAAATAACCGAAGCCTTTTGGTACATGACCAACAATGCGCTAAATAAGGACAACAAATCCCAACAGTAATTGAATTAGTAACCCGACACTACAAAAAATTTCATTCAAAACTCCACTCAATCCAAAACCTTCTAATTTCCTGTATGTTCTCTATCATCATTTCTTACAGCCCTCTAAGAAGATTGAAAAGAAAATGGCCATGAGACGTCCTTACCTAATAATATCTATGTAAATAAAAGGAAAAGAACAAAAATCTGTTTCTTCATTAAAATGGTCGGTTTCCCCTATCAAATCAACTAGTCATCGTGTTCTCATCATTATTACCTTCATATTGTTTATTTCTTAGAAAAAATAATGGTCCTCATTGAACAGGTTCGTGTGGGGGCCCTTGAGTTTATAATTTATAATAATATAATTTCAATTTTTTTTTTACAATTTTAAACTTATTAGATGAAACTAACTAAATATAACATATAATGTAGGTAACAATAATTAATATATGGAGACTTAATGTATAATACAGTATGATAAAATACCAATGCAATCAAATATTGATTATATTTTGTTCATAGTCACTGGTTTGGAGAAGATGGTGATCTGATTAGACTACCTGATCCTTTAGCTGAACCTTCAACCTATAAATTATTAGACTCTTCTGAAAACAGTGGGTATTTGGACATTAAATATACTAGTGTAAGTATAATATTAATATGATTGTTTGCAATTGTGTATTTATTTGGTATTTTATTTTTGTATGACTTGTTATTAGGCAACACCATTTAAAAGTCCTTATAGTTTCAATAGCCTATCACAGGATTCCAAAGAAATAAAATTTCTTTTGGAATTAGAAATTTCAAAAATTCAGTTTAGTCATCATGCTCTTTTTAGTCGACAACATGTTCTCGATAAGCAATTGTTACAATTATATCATAAATATAAATGCCGTCAAAATATTGCTAGAACAAAAATGTTATCTGGTAGATTAGAAGCGTTGCGAAATGCTAAGGATACGTTGGTTAAGGTTATGGCAGAAGAAAATGATAAAGACTTGCTAGAAAACCATGAAAATCGTTTACAGAGGTAAATGGTTATTATTGGTTAATATAAATTTAAAATTTAATTTTATGAAAACATTTTTTGTTTAAGATATAAAACAGAAATAAAAGAAACTCGAGCTCAAAAATTGTTAGAAGGTAAAGCAGATCGCTCTCTAATATCCAATATTTTGGCAACCTGGAGAGATTTGAAAAAATTGAGAGAACGGCAAGAATATGTAATTACAAATACCAAGTTGGAAATAATTGTGGATGACAATGATAATACTGAAGAATGGGAATCTGAGTTTAACAAGTAAATGCCATAAATATTACAACAATATTAATTTTAATTGTGAGACAATTTAGGTTATTAGAAGAAACTCTAGAAGAAATGAGCGAAAAAAATGTTGAAATAAATGTTCCCGATGTTCGAGATCAAGTATTCAGTATTCTTTCAGAATCACTAAGATCACCAGGCGAACCCACTATTGCATTTGTTATGTCTAAAATTGAACCTACCTCTGAAGATTGCATAACTGCTAAAGAGTAATTTAATTATAATTGTATATTGATCATTAAAAATAAAGATTATGTAATATTTCATTTTTAGAGAACTTCAACGAAGGTTAGCACTGTTAAAATATTCCATTTGGTTTGATGTAATATTCAATGGTCATATAGTATGTGAATCAACATCTTTATCAATTGATGATAGTTTCTCAGTTGATGTCAATCAAAAATTTGTAGTTGAAATTCATCAATGGCCTGATACATTGTCATTAAACATACACTGTGAGAACTTGAATTCCAAAAATTTATTCACAAAAAATCCAATAGCAGAACTTTATATACCTTTTCCTATAAGGTAATATAGAAAATTTTATTTAACTTTTTCAATTTTTTAATTTGTTTTTTTAATTTTAGCAACACTACATTGAATATGGTAGACATAGAAAACATGGAGTTTAGTTGTTTTGGTATTCAGAATGTTCAAAATGCCGGTGTTGGAAGTGGCGTAGACTTCAAGATATTTCCTGAGGATACAGAATCTCATTGTTTATACACATCTGGTGAAGTGTTGTGTAAGGCTGGTTGGGGTAAATTTGGTGATCAAATTTTATGTCCGCCGGAAGATTACTTCAACAGACTCCATCCTTTAAAGTACTTGTTTCATAATACTTCCCTATATAAAACTCATATTTATATTGTGGTATAATTTAGTACCAACAATGAATTAGCAACTAAAACAGAAAAATTGTTGCATTGGATGAATGATTTACACCCTGATCCTAATGATCCAAACAATATATCATTTTTTGAAGCTTTAAAGGTACCCTAAGTTTGTTTCTGCAATTAACATATAAACTAATAATTGGCTATAATTAATGTATATTTTTTTTTAGAGTGTTGATGAAAATATTGTTTGTAATAAGAAAGTAAGTTTTAGTGTTAATATTTATAAAAATATGCTAGAATTTTGTTCGGATGAAGAATTGGATGGGAATCCACGGCTTAAATTGTTAAAATTACGAGACCGCGGAGAAATAGAATTTAGAATGGCTAAAGCTGTTCCTTTAAAAGAATGGCTTATACCTAAAGATATTTTTAATGTGAGTATTATATATATATATATATATTAACTTGATAATATTTTCTATGGTAAAAAAAATTATAATTTATAAATTTCCTTATTTTATTTGTTTAGAAAACATTTTAAAACTATATCAAATGAATTATAAGTAACTAGTTCATTTTTGTTAAGGAATTTGAAAATCGTTTATCAACTTCTGAGCTTGCTTTGGAAGTTGCTGGTCTCGGGCCTTTGGAAACCAGTAGAATCTGGGGACGTTATTCAGTCATCAGACTCTATGACAAGATCCTTAAACAGTGTAAACTAGGAAACAGAAATAAAATTACTAGAGATATTGTTGTGGAGGACACTGTACCAGACATAGGGTATGTAAATAAGAATAATTCATTTACATGTAACAATTCTGTTGTTCATAAAACTCAAAATTCATTCAGTTAAACATTTTTATTTTGTTGTTATTGTTTTTAGGACCTTGGGGTTGACATTTATGAAAATGTTTCAACCAAAACGTCCACTACGTCCGAGGAGAAAAGAAAGAAAAAAGATACCAGTTAAAAGTTTGTCGGGACAAGAAATTAAAGTAAATAGTATTACATCATTTTTAATAAAATGCAATATTGTTTTATTTTGTGTTTTTATATTATTCAAGGTTGTTATAAATGTGATGAGAGCTTTTGAGGTACCTGTGAGGAAAAACTTTGATATGATGATTGGTGACATAGCCATGATCCCGGTTCAGCCATTTATTGAAATATCGTTCAAGGACCAAACTAGTAGAACAACCACTGCTGAAGGTTCTAATCCGACTTGGAATCAAGATTTGATGTTAACTGTGATGTAAATTATCAAATATTTTATTTATTTATTTTCAAATACTTATAGACTATGTCTATTGTTTCAAGGTCAAATTCAGTTGATTTTTGCCCTAACCAAGTTCAATCTATTGACGATTGCATACATATAAATATGTACGATGAAATAGTAGTCGATATATTAGAAGATAGTAGAACCCGAGAAACAAATATTCATCAACGTTTAGAGAGATATTGGTTGGGTAGCTGTGTTATACCAATTTCAGCATTATTTAACAATTCTCAAGTCAGTAAATAAATTCAATGTGTATTTATTTTTTGATAAAATTGTTTTCTAAGAATTTATTAAATCTTAAGATGACGCTACATCTGCATTTACTGTTTCCGTATTACAAATATACAAGATAACTAATTTTCATTCAGTAAAATAAATTTTGTGCCATTCATTTTTATCAATAAAGTGAATTGACCTAAACTTAAGGGCAACAAGATTATATTGTGTGCTGGCATTGATGTTTTTTTTGATATTTTAACTTTTAAGCAAGATATGAGTACCAGGTGATTAATTTAAATAGGTACACTCATTATCTCTGAAAGTATTAATATTTTTTGGCATTTGTTTTCTAGAACATTTAAAAAACATGCAGCTCTACAATTTTATTTTACATTTGTGTTATTTTTTTGTCTGCATCATTGTTAGGGGTAAAACCACTAGCTACTTTAGATTTCAAATAGTAAGCTATACAAAATCCATAAATAGATGGAGTATTAGTTTAAATAAATTTCAGTGTTGAAAATTTTGATTTCTGTTAAACCGTTGACGAGATATTCCACTTTAAGTTTGTGTTAAAGGAGTAGTGATTCATTAGTAACACACCTTACGCCGTATCACCATACAAATGATACTCTACTACTCTCCTCCAACCTAAACTTAAAAGTGGAATATCTCGTCAATGGATTGACAGAAATCAAAAATGTCAACACTACAATTTATTTTAACTAATATTCCATATATTTATGAAATTTAATATAGGTTGCCATTTGAAATATTAAAAGTAGGTTTTGGTTTTACCCCAAAAACTAACAAAAACAATTACATAAATACAAGATAGTAGAGCACTTTTTTTCTTAAACGTTTTTTAAAAAAAAATTCCGGAAAAAGTTAATACTTTCCAGGGTAATGAGTGTACTCACTGGCTCACTTGTGCACAGCCATGTACTAATTTCATTTATTTATTTTGATTTTAGTTTAATTTAGGATAAGATGTAAATTTAATTTTTATGTTTGTATTTTTTTTTTTTAAGGGGAATTTTAAATAAGCAGATGATATTTAAAAATTCATCTTTAAAAATAGTTTTGGGGCTTTTTGTCAACATGTTCTACATGATGTTAAAGAACATCAAAAAAAAATGTAAAATCTATTTAGTTTAATCCTTTAGTTTTAAAGGTCTATTAAGTATCATATAAAAAATATTTGTACATACCTTTATCAGATGGTAATAGTCTTAAAAACATAATAAAATTGATTTTTAATTTGCTTGGATGCTTTTAAATATTATGTAAACAAATTGATAACGTATACTAATATTATATTTTAAAAATTTAATTTTAAACACCACACATACATTTAAAATACTAAAAAATAATTACAATGTCTATACAAAATTCCTTAAATATTGGGTGTGTGACATCATTTTTAGTCCTCTTTTTATAATTTAGTTAGTCAGCATTACAAATATTCATATTTTGTTACACAAAAATAAGATTTACTATGTTCATTTCACTAGGTATATGAATATTTATATGAATATAAATATTATAATACATACACTTTTCACATTCAATTTTATTTTATTACCTTTTTTTAAAAACAAATTTTCAGATTGAAGGCATGTTTCAATTAAACACACCTAGACACCTTTTAGGATATGAACGACTTGTGTCAAATAGTGAAAGTTCACATTACAGAAACTCAACTTTTCTGAGCTTATTCATTATGGCACAACCACCACTGCACCCCCCTGAACCAATTAAGGTAAGAGAAATTGTGTAAGAACAAATGATTTATCTTTATTTTAAAACGTAAAATTGTTACTATAATATTATATTGGATCAATAACATTAATACATTTTTTTTTTAGAATCAAAGTTAATTTCTTTAAATTTAAAGATTAATACTGATTAATACAAAGATTAATAAAAGATTAATACAAATTAATACCGTTAAGTATTTGGAAAATATTTTTTTGGATACGTATTATTTTATCATAATTTTGTTTTGTATATTACTTGATTATTACAAACTTTAAATGGAAAAAAATAAACTATCTCTAACAATATTTCCGTTTATATTGCTCATGCATTAATATATAACAAATGAGAATATATTCAAATATATTTTTGAATAATATTTATTATTTTTAAAAAATATGAAAAATAAAAACAATATAGTCAATATAGTTCAAAATCATTTATTATTATTATTTTTCAAAAAATTTAATCAAACAAAACTTGAATTTTTTTGTACAAATGTATATTTTATACATTATAACTGGTTACTTTAACAAAAGCATTGTAATTTTCTATATTAAAAATGTAAAACTACAGATATAAAACTTCTACGGTTTAAATTTTGTACCGTATATGGTTATTAGGAAATTAAAATTTTAAATTTTAAAAAAAAAAAAAACATTAATCAGCGCACAGTGGTCCGAGAATGTAATGTATGTGGCAAAAATAGGTCATTAAAAATATTTAAAAATTTCATTTTTTTTTTTTTTCTAGGATCTCATTAGTAGATGATTATGAGTGTAAATACAACATTTCTGTTTCATTAAATTAATTCATTTTCTAAAATAAATATAAGTATTTAAAACAAAACCAATATTTCATAAAATATCTGTTTAATTTTAAAATTTAAAATTTAAAAAAAATAAAAATAATATATTCTTATAGTTGAGAACTTCCTAAAAAAATGCATATATTGGGTATAGGGTAAACTTGAGTAAATATTTACTGCAGTCTATGAAAAAAAAAAAACATTTGATTTTTTTATGACTCATAACAGTTAATGACTTACATTTAAAAAAAAAAAAAATAATTTTTTTCATTATCTTAATATGTGATTTAACAATTAGGTAATTCATTTTATATATTTAAAATAACCAAAGATATTAACGATCTATCGGCATTTTTATTTTCAAAATAACAGAAAATGATAAAATTTGTCTAGTTTACTTAGCTATAACTCCAGTTTAAAAAAATGTTATGAAACCGAAATTTTGTGTTTACACTGGTAATCATCTACTTATGAATAAAAAATTAATATTTTGTACATTTTTAATGGCCTATGTTTGCCACCTAAATTTCATTCTCAGACTGTGTTATATACATTGTGCAGTGTAATAATACACGAGTATATTATCTCTAACTGGTGTTCAGAACAATTACTCAGCCAAAACAAAAACAAAAAAAAAAAAAAAAAATGTTTTATGTAATTATCGAATATTAATTTTTTTTCTCTGTGTACACATAGTGGTTGAACCTCCTACATCTCAAATTATGTTAATTAAGCAAAATTTAATAATAATTACAAAACTGTTTATAAATGAAATCGTTGATATTTGGCATCAGGTATATATTTTTTGTTAAAAAAAAAAAAAAAAAACATTTCACCGATCAAAGTCAAATAATCATTAATATAATTGATTAAATTATTTTCAAATTCCAAATATAACTGTCCAGATAAAAATATTCGTCTAATTATATAACAACTCAAAATACTTGACAAAATTGAATTGCTTTTATTTAAAAAATAAAACGTACCCTTAATAATTATTCAAAGTGTATACATTCATTTTGTCCGCCTAATACTGGTGTACTTAACCGAAATAAAAAAGTACAAAGAAAATTACGCCATTAAATGATATTAAAGTCGTTCAAGTGATTGTGATGGTTCAATTTAACCGATACAAATAATCGACTGGCTACGTCACTGAATCATTGTAGTGATAGTTTTGAAAAGGTTTTTTTTTTTTCTTTTGTCTGTAATTTCAGGAACGTTTGGATTGTAGCGAATCGTTTAATTTCGAACGGTATTTGGAATATTGGTCCGCAGAGGGGGCGAAACAATTTCCCCACAGGCCCGTCAAAACTCTGGTGATACACTGTAGCGGCAAAACGGTGTGCGTGACGAGATTCTTCAGGCCTTTGCCGCTGCCGAGTACGCGCTAGTAACTCATCACTTTTCCGAACCGTTTAGCGCAACGTAATATTGTGTTTTTTTTTTTTTTTCGTACGCAGCGATTGCCGAGGAAGTGACCAACACCACCGCCGAAATGGTCGCCAGGTTCGTGTCGCTGATACCGGTGGTCAACAGCAACGTGTTGCTGGTCGGCCGTTTCGACGTCTGGTTGACCGGAGACGTGAGTTGTGTGTAATATCATCGGCGCTTCGCGGACTGCGTCGAGAAATCCGGAATTGACGCGTGTTCGGCGACCGGCATTCGTTCCCCGTTTTCCCTACATCCGCGCGTTAACCGGTCTCGGACGGGATTAATAACGGGCGACACAGCGCGATAATTATTAATGGGGTGAGGACATTATTTTTTTCGGCTTTTTTACGCGTCCCTCAAAAAAAAAAAAAATAAATAAATATCGCCGATTGCAAACGCGCAGCAAACGCCGGATTTCTCGCCGCGGTGAGCCGGGCAATAACAGCCGGCGAGTATCGTAACTGATCACTGTGCGGACCGTTTCAGCAACTGTTGGGCCTGCTGTTCGGCGGCGGTTCGGGCGTCGACCATGGCATCCTACTCTGCTGTTACTTCATGAAGCTGAACGTCCGTGCGTGGCTATTGCTGGGCACGGGCGTGTCTCGGGGCGACGCCGCGTACGTGTTGACCTCGCGCAGCCGGGTTCCCGACCGTCCGTCCGCGGCCGTGCAGTACGACGTGTGGGACCCGCTCACCGGGCTCAAGTACTCGACTTGCGACAGTTTTTCGCCCATCCAAGAAGTGTACTGTTTGATAAACGCCGATAACGTAAATACGATCGCGTTCCGTATGCAATATTAATATTATAACAGGGTGCGGATTTAAACGCTCTGAAAGAACAAGACGAACGCCTTAAAAAAAAAAAAAAAAATACAATTCAATACACTTTAATGAAAATAAAATAAAGGGGAAAAAATGCTCTGAAAGCTAATTTAAACGTTGATAAAAAGTGTGTTTTTATTGGGAACATAAATCTACTATATACGCGTTACACTGCAAATACTGCAGTACGACTATACATTACGGCTCGCCGCTAAATACGAGCATATCGTTTTCTTTATTGCAGCAGCCGGCATTGTATCGTATTTATTATCTACTAAAATCGGTAAATCTATAATGTATTTAAAAAATAGAAATACGAATATTTTTTTTCTTTTAGGACGAAAATGAAATAAATTTTATCAAATTTTCTAAAAACACCATGAATTTTGTAAAAATAAAAATAAAATGCATTTAAAATGTCAAAATATGCTCTAAAAACAAGAATGCAAACAAATATCAAATATTTGTTTCATATTTTAATTATTCGATACATGAAACAAATTTTGTAAAGACATTCAGAAAAATATGCATTCCGCACTCTAGTTATAACCTAACATATAAGTTTCGGAAAAATCGTGTTTTATAACAATAATAAAATCCCGCGTTAATTTTCGCGTTTACATATTAAAATTATTAATAATATTAGAATTTAGAAGGGTCAAGTTAAGCAATTAATCGGTTTACAACCAATGTCTTAATCCCCTCCGAAATGTCTTCCTTCGCCACATTTTTTTAAATCGAATTTTATATTTTTTTACAATATTATATTGTATACCACAGAGTAAAATAATATTTAATTTCAATTTAATTTATTCAGTAATAATAGTGATAATACTGTACTGATAATATGTGATAATATACGAAAACTTGCTCACAGATACAAAAATAACTCACATTTAGTGAAATCAATGGATCCCTCTCGCTACGCTCCGAATCTAATAAATGACTATACATAAACCATTACTGAGAAAAACGATTCTGATCGGAGTTCAGATATACACGTTTTGAATTTTCATAATTTTTTGTCCAAATTTTGTAAATCATATATATATACAAAAAAAAAAAAAGAAATATTACATAACATTCAACTTTTTTCATTCACTACATAGCACTTATAATAAACCTCGTGTTAAATTTTCCAGGATTTCTGTTCGGTCAAACAATTTTATCCACATAGTATGTACCTACCAAATAATAACTAAAACAAATTTCTATAAATAGCTCAGGAACCGCCAAAATGTTTTCGCGTAGAGTAGAAAATGCCTATACATATGTATTCTGCGAACATTTCAACTCTTCACGATAATTTTTAACCGATTCACATTAAAAATAAAACCAAAATCGAAAATAACGAAACGTATATCCTACGTTTTTTCCGGTTTTTCCGAATTGTTATGAAAACCGGTTAGAAAATCGAAAATTTACTTCTTTGACGCACCGACCATGTCAAAAACGCCGAACCAAAGTCCCTTTGTTGTCAACACGAAATAAATATATAATTTTAATGCGTTTCTCGAAGTACTCAGAATCTAATAAAAAAAAAAAAAAAAAAATAATAATAATAACAAACGCTCACGCCGTGTCATTGAGAAATATTAATATTTTCGGTACGCATTATTACAGATCTGGCTGAACGTACAGTATGAGAAGTCGGTGACCAGGACCCGGTGGGACGTGACGCAGACCCGGGACTGGTGTCCGGCTTTCGGCCGGTACCAGGCGGCGCCCACGGTGCTGGGTTCCGTGCAGCCGGACACTGTGGACTACACGCCGCCCGCCATCGCCGACGCCCGTCTCCTGCAGGAAAAACTGGAGCAGACGTTGCGGAACGCAGTGATGAAGTGCCGGGTTAAGTCGAAGACCGTCTGGAACAGGTACTGCGTGTCGGTGCTCCGCAAAATCTTACCGCATCTGGAGAGGGAGACGTGGAACAACGGTTCCGTGGAAAACGGTCACCTGGCCGAGTTGCAACACTTGCTCGTGTCCCACAAGGTGAGCGCGACACCGCATTTGAGTTGGCCAGAATCAAACGTCACGATTTTCACGAAAACGGGATAATGATAGCAGTTAGCGGCACTGTTTCGAAGGGGTTTTGAAGGCGGACAAACAGGTTTCATTGTATATGTATGGTGTGGATTTTTCGATACTGAACCCTATTATTCGGTGTCGGCCTGGCCAATAGGCGTATTTGCGTCTGGCGGGGTGAGGGGGGCCTCTCAATGCCCGAGATTTATAAAATATCGCCGTTTAACTGTAACTACTGAATGATTTTTACGCAGAGATGAATTATACACAGTATTGTTTAGACTTGAGTCGATTATTGCAAACCGCGGTAAAATAACAAAAAAAAAAAAAAAAAAAACAAATTTTATTACGAATAATTGCGCGAGCTAGTATATTCATACACCAATGAAAACCTAAAATAATTTCTCGGAAAATTACTTTTGTAATTATAGCATATTATATAAGAGCGAAGAAACTGATAGTTTTACAAAGAGGTTTATTTTTATTTATTTTTTATAATTTTTATCTGTGCGCAACTTTTCCACCAAAAGACTTGCTCGGACTTCTACGTGTAGCACTTTTTCTGAAAGAAAATCGGCACGGAGGGATACTTTAGAGAGGTCATTTTTCGATTTCCTCAAGAGTTTTCTCATCAAATTTAAAAAAAAAAATGGAAAGAAAAAAAAACGGAAAAATATACCTCGCCAGTGAAATTTCCCTTTAGATACGTTGCTATTGTTAAAAGTCGGAGCACGAGTGCTGGTAGAAAAGTTATGCACAAATAATAATAATAATAAAAAAAAATAAACATCTTTGTAAAACTACAAGTTTTTTTGCTCCACTCAGAATCTAAAAAACCCATTTTCTAATGTAAACCTAAAATGCTAACAGAAACCTTTCGCGCAGTGGCGCCCAAACTATATATCGAGTGTAACAGTTACTCCACACCATATTTTGGGTGGGTGGGTATTTCCGGTAATTGGGATTTGGGATAGCCGGGTAGAATGGATATTAACATTCAAAAGTTTTACGTTTTAGCGTTGGAAAGTATACTATATTTATATGGGTAAAAGTTGTTGACGTGGGTGGGTCGTAGTTTTGACTTTTAAATTCTGTTATAGCATAAAAATATAATTTGGGCACCACTGTTTTCGCGTGGTTTTTCGATTGGAACAAGTCTTTCTGTCTGAACCACGTGTTACTATTGTCAATCAAGGAAAGAAAAATCGTGCTGTTTGAATCTGGGCAACCGCTTGTATAAAATTGCCACACCGTAATCCGTCTCGTTGTATTATTATTAAAATTCCAACAGATGTGCGGGTTCCCTATAAACAGACCGTACAGCAACACCGAAGTCCTGGTGGACGCGATAAAATCTACTGGCATGCATCTGAACGAAAACCCGATGGTGGAATTCGCTCTGGCCGTCTACGTGCACCCGTACCCGAATCAAGTGCTGTCCGTCTGGATATACTTGGCGTCTTTGCAGCCCAGACGTTAATCGTAAGTGTTCATCGTCGGTGTACTCACGGTGTCGGGGTGTGGTGGTCTTATCATCGCGCTGTACATACTATTTTAATCCGTTCGTTTTTAGGGTACCCATACGAAAATGATAAATTGTATTATAAAGTTTATACAAATACTTAAGGTTCGTTTTTTTGTTTACCCGTATACTCCATACGTGCGATCCTATGCAAAAATCCATCTCGCCTTTGATCGTCCTGTTGGGGTAGAAGTAGAGAAGCGCCTCGGTTAAATACCTACCTAATGGGCGAGTAATTACCACCAAACATATTTTTTGATGACCCAAAATTTGGGTAGATATTTGTTTTGAACATATAGTGGTGTAATATTTCAATTTTAATAATAGTTATTAATTAATAATTAATAAAAAAAATAAAGTGAAAACAAAATTATTAAAACGATTAATACTCGTAAATATGTATAGAAATAAAAAATGAAAAAAAAAAAAATGAACGAATGCGTCGTCCGGAGTATTATGATAGGTGTGTTAAACGACCGGTTAGAATTAAAAATTCATCATCAGTTATATCACAATCAAAATGTAAAACGCGACTGAATATAAAAAAATTAAATGAAGGAATACATAGAATAAAAATTATACAAATTGGTCGTTGTGCATGGTAATGATTTATTTTAATAAGAGAGATTATTTAAAATGGGTTATTATTAGACATAGGTATGTTAAGAAATATAAACTATTTGGCTATTATTTATTATTTAAATTTGATATAAGATATTATTATTTTTAAATAGGTTTTTACATTTAAAACATTATTAAAATAGTTTTTTTTTTTTTATTTCATTGTATATATGTAATTCTTCTAAAACTGAATTAATGTAAATGTTATTTTGGGTGTTTAACATCACTAAGTCTGTATTAATATCAAAGCTTGAATTATGGTTATTTTCTAAAACGCGTTTAGCGAAATTTCAATTAGAGGCAGTCTTTTTTAATTTTATTTCAAAAATGTGTTGTTTATATCTTATTTAAAATTTCTATTTGTCTTACCTGTATACAATTTATTACAGTTACATTTAAGTTTATGTGCACCAGCATTTTCAAATGAAATTGGGCAGGTCATAAATTTTATGTATGTAAGACAAATAGAAATTTTAAAATAAGATATAAAAAACACATTTCTGAAATAAGCAGAAAAAAGCCTTATAATACTTATTAATAATACTTATAAAGAAATATAAAAAAAAAAAGGAAAGTGTTTTCAAAAGAATTTGTTTCGGGTGAGTGGGAACACTATTTTAAATACTTCATAAATGTAGGTTTTCGATTGTGATTTTAAAAGTGATTTCCCGTTCCGCATTTTCTCCAGGAGGAGTTGACCCGCAGTGGATATCCGCTTAAAAATGTCCCCGCGCCATGCATTCGGAATACTCTTCTAACTACTCACCTACTACAGCGTTCAACCACTGGTATGGAGTGATGTGTGTGAAATTTTTTTTAGGGTTTTGAATATTATAATATACGTTTACAGGTATGGAAATGGAAAACCGTAGGGTTATTCATTTATTTGCGAACTGTTACGCTCGCGGATTACTGCAGTAAACGCGCGTCCGAAGAAGGTATTCTCGGCGGGTCTTGAATATTTTAATACTGTACAGTGAAACGGGTTAAAAGCATACCGTGTTCGCCTAGGGCTGCCACTAGGGTATATATTGTATGATGTTGTACGTATATGTATGTAATATGCATTTCGGAGTTCAGATACGTTTTTTCCCCGATTAAAACGACGGTGGTGGCGCTGACGACGTCATTATGATTTAAATAATATATGCGTCTCGATTTTAAAGCGAATTTTTTCCGCGTGTGGACACAGTACGGAGGCGCCTATATTCTGTCGCTCTTATCTGTTTACAAGACCATGCGGCGACGGTTTTTCTCGATATATTAATTGTATCAACGACGGGCGGTTTGTTTCTCGATCGAGCAAACAAAATTCGACTTGTGGGTGTACAGCTGCAGTGTAACTTCGGAAGTAAACCAATAGCGGTTTTAAAGGGGCCAATTGCGGATTTGTAATTTTTACCCAAATAAAATACAGCGAATAAAAAAATAAAGTAAGTACGTTTATCGGCTCTATCTGTTTGAAGATTAAGATTCGTCGTCGTGTTGTGGTAAAATCGGTTAGTGATAAGTTCCGACGTGGAAAATATCGTCACGCAGGGACTTCACTTTACATGCTCTTACGCAGGCTCTTTGTCACTGCATTTATAAAAACACGAATATACGGACATTGACATTTATATTGTATCAACTATATTAATACAGTGTTGAGTTGAGAGTTAATTTTCAAAATTAATCATTTCAAACCCGTCCAGTTACAATAAAAGTTAATTATTGTTATTTATTTTGATAACTCTGTTTATCGCGTATAGCGAGCTTAAGTATGCGTAATTTAGTTAATCCAATATGTATTTGGGAAAGTAAATTAACTTCAGGAACTGATGCACTCGACTCCCGTGCTAAGTTTGATTTGTACGCTGCACACCATAATTCAATAGAGTACATAACATCACCTCCAAAACCAAGTTTTATCAAAGTCCTCAACGTAAAATGGAAATTTATATGTAATATTGGAATTTTCTTGTAGTTTGTTTTTCAGTTTT
Organism: Cinara cedri; assembly: GCA_902439185.1. Classification (NCBI taxonomy): domain Eukaryota; kingdom Metazoa; phylum Arthropoda; class Insecta; order Hemiptera; family Aphididae; genus Cinara; species Cinara cedri. The sequence goes on along the minus strand of CABPRJ010001941.1, from coordinate 313,623 downwards.
AGCATATTTATAGTCCAAAGAAAAAATTGCTTATCAGAAGAGATATCAGATACTTGAGGCCACAACAAACTATAGGTATCTACATTTCGATTACATGTATAACAATCTTTTTTTTTTCTTTAACATTTTCTCAAATATTGATACCAGTTTCGAGTAGTATTTCTGACCTGCGGACACCAGCAACATGCAGTTACATTAATACATTATTTTTTTTATAATAAAAGTTAATATCTTTAAAAAATAATAACAATAATAATACCATTAAGTTTTTGGATACGTATTATATTGTCCTAATAAATTGTCATGTATATTAAATGATTATAACAAACTCCAAATGGAAAACAAAAAATAACTACAATATTTCCAACAATATTCAAATATGTATATGTTTACTATTTTTAAAAATAAGAAAAGTAACAACGTAACATAAGTAATACAGTCGGCGTAGTTCAAAATCAATTTTTTTGTTTTTAAAAATTATAATCAAACAAAACTTGAATTTTTTTTGCCCACTTTTATATTTATACAAATGTGTATTTTATATATTATAACTGAATGCTTTCACAAGAGCATTGTGTTTTCCTATATTAAAAATGTAAAACTACAGAACCAAAACTCATACGGTATAAATTTTGTACCGTTTATGGTTATTAGGAAATTGAAATATTATTTTTAAAAAAATATCAATGCAGCTAATCAACATATATAACGCAAATTATTTAATAATACAGAGTGTATTATTTCCAACACGGCTTCAGAATAATTACTCAACCGAAAAAAAAAAGTTTTTAATATAATTATCGAATTTTAATTTTTTTTTCGCTTATACATTGTGGTCGAACCTCCTACATCAAAAAATATGTTAATTAAGCAAAACGTAAAAATAATTACAAAACTATACTATAAATAAAAACGTTGATATTTGGCATCGAGTATTTGTTTTCGGTGAAAAAAAAACGACGTCCTAATGGAAATAATGGGAATGGGAGCAGCCACTGTTATGGGTAATTTAATGTATAAGCAACGATAAACAATTGCTAACGAAAAAACGATTCTGAGTGGAGTTCAGTTGATAGTGATGTTTTGTCAATAATATTTCATATTATGGTAAAATAATTAAATAGACATTTTATATTTTCTTTAATAATATTTGTTTAACATTGTATCGATTTGTTTGCGTTTTCCCATGTTTTTTCCATTTTCTGGGAAAACTCTTGGAAAAATCAAAAAATTACCTCCCTAAAGTACCTTGCCAGTCAGATTTACTTTCAGAAAAAATGATATAATTTTAAATCCAAGTGAAAGTGCTGGTAGAAAAGTTGTACACAGAAAAAAAGGCCATAATATTTTTTTATTAATTCCTACATTTCGTACAATTTCCGTTTTTCTTCTGTTCTCGGACAGGACTAATAACGGTCGACACAGCGCGATAATTATTAGAAGGGCTTGGAACTTATTAAACTTAAAATACATAAAGAAAAGCGTTTAAATATGTGAAAAAAGAATTATTACTATAACTATTACAAGAACAAATGGTAGATGGGATTAAAGGCCCTCCGTCTAGCGGCTCCTCTAAATTATTAAATACAATTTTCTAACGCGATACAAATGATTAACAAAAAGTTAATTTTGTTTAAATAAAATCCTTATGTATTATAAAAAAAATAACTGGGTTAATAATTTGTGTAGTGTTAGAGAACTGTATTTAATAAGAAAAGAAGGACATTTAAACACTTTTACCGTTTTTGTTTTTTTAAATATGATTCAAGTGCCTTTTTCAGAGCTTTTTTAACGTTTGTAGTCCCTTTTTTGTGGATTCGTGCAACAAGTCTCGAGCTCTAATTATTAGGCTCGTGACTCACACTTGTACAATATATTGTATGACGTGAGAAAACATTCTAGCAAATAATCGTTTATTTCGTTCTCTCGCGGTGATGATCGGAATCGGTTTGATTAAAATATACGAAATGTGTTAGATATCAATATATATTATTATTAGGTCGGTTTTTTAAAAAAAGGTCAATTATGAAAATCAAATTTTGAACTCTTTTTTTTTTTTTGAAGTGATAAGAAAAATTAATTTTGTGAAAATGTCGACTGGATATGTCACCTCTCTCTTCGTGTCGTAAAACGGTTAAAATATAAAAAAACGACTTATCAAAACAAACATTTTCTTCAAACTAATATTGGTTTAAAATATAGTTAATCTATGTGCGTGTACTTCGTTGTCGGCCTGTCTGTTATATGTGAACTCCGCGACATTTCTGTCTGTCGTGTCGCTTCCTACAAGTGTGAATCGGGCTTTACATGTGATGTTTAGCAGTTTAAATTGAAATTATACAGGGTGTTTAACATAACGTATGGCACTCGTTATCTCAGAAAATATTAACACTATTTTCTGGATTTTTTTTTTTTTTTATTTGAACATTATATTAGAAATAAATAGCTATAAAATGTTCCGTTTCTCTATTTTTTTGTCACCCTCAGTTTTGGGGGTGAACGTCCACAACCTATACATTCGATGTTTTAATAACAACCCATATTGAACATTTTATAAATACGTGGAGTATTAGTTTAAATCGATTTCGGTGCTGATATTTTTAATTTCCGTGAACCCGTTAACGATATATTTTACTCATAAGTTTCGGCGGGCAGGAAAGTAGTTTCATCATCTGAAAATCAAAATAAGATAATGGTTTTTTGTATTTTTTCTAACCCAGGTCTACCTATGTGGGTTTCCCTTCTATAATTGATTTTAGCAAGTTTTAATGTCTGATTATTATAATACGTCCAATCCACTCGTTTCGTCCGCTTATCGAGCTTCTCCATAGCGTTCTTTTTTTCCGTTAATTTGTTTGGTGTTTCTTCAGTTGTTATTCTCTCTGTCCAGCCTGTTATTCAGTTCGTAATTCTGCTACGGCGTCCGCTATTCGTTATTGGTCCCAGACGACCCGTGTACTCGGCGAGCACCGTAATCGCGTGTGTTCGTCGAGTATTTCGACTTGACGATTATGTCGCACCTACCAGTGGCGTTTTTGGTTGTATTTTTTTAGTGAGGCGACTTATGTGTCACTCCCTCTTCCTTCATAGCAAAAAATTAAACTTCACAATAATGGAATTTAAAAACGTAAAAATAATCGCAATTATAATAACAATATACTTGTTTCGTATAGTAATACTCAACAGTTTTCCAAACAGATATTTAATTTTACCCGATAACAAACACGGCTAACATAACAATTTTTGTATATTAACCATTTCCACATAACCAAGAGTGTTGTCGATATAAATCTGGATTAAATTACCTACAGAATACCTCACTTAGTTTATTGTCGGCAGTCAAAACTGACGAAATCGGAACGGGCCTCAGGTCTACTCATTTTTAGTAAATCGTTTTTACCACCAGAATTGGTCAACGTCGAAATGGCGTTTCCGACAACGTGACAACCCCGTCCGTCGCCGGATTCATAATACAAGTGTTGAATAAAAAGCGCGACGTAACACGTGTAAACAAATTTAAACGGACCAACACGAGCGGTGATTTGAACATGACGGAAATATTAACTAATATTGAAATCGGTTTCATTAGGCGCCGTGACAACGATAACTATTATTTACGACCACGCGTTTTGTTGTTGAACGTGCCGCAGCCGTGGCTGCGGGCTTACCGTAATATCATTTTATCCATTTTCGGTACACAGAGTCGACGAGAAACGAGCCGCACGATGATCATTGCGCATGCGCAATTCTACTCATTTAAAAGGTCGCCGAGTCGCGTGCGTTCACACGCGTACATACGCGTGTGTGTGCGATTAATGTACACGAGTAAAAATTCAAAGGCGACCGTAAAACGGTCGCCTCTCTGACGTCATCGGAACACTGCCGCCGGCTGAAACGTCAAGCGTTTGTTTACGTAGTAATTATTTCGTGCATTTTTTTTTTTTATTTTTTTCATCGGTTTATCACTATTCTCGGTAATACACACGGAATAACATTATAAAATAATAAAATAAATGTTTATCCGTATATTATTAAACTCCGTAAAGAAGAATTTTTTTTTTTTTTTTTTTCAAATAAAATCATAAATACGTTAAGAACGATTTGCGAAATGTGCGCTATCGGTGAGCCGAGAATTAAACTTTCAGAGTATTATTTACTACGAAATATCAGATGAGGCGCCGTCTCAATTGCCTCACCCTCAAAACCTCCCACACGACCTAACCCCCTATTTCCAACTGACAACTGTATCAAAACGGCGACCGATGATGTGGCGCTAGTGGCGAGGGGGACAAGTCGTTTGGGAAACTATCCACAGTCGCCATAATGAAAAACGTGATTATAATATTCCTTTGAGAATCGTGTCGCATTTACCGAAAACCGATAGGAAACGACGAGTGACTCGGTGAGTGAAAATATTCGCTATACTCGACGATTAAACACCTCCTACACGATTCCCCGTAAAGCATCGCGGTTGACGATTATTCGTCGAGTACACGAGTTGTGTGGGACGGGTTTAAGACTGAGACCAACGTAACCGCAGTTCGGTAACACATAATCTGAAGTGTTGTAATTTTTTTTTTTTTTTTTTTTTTTGCGATTTTCGTTTAAATTTGATTTTAAAACGCTTATATTTTTGACAGTGCATCACTCACAACCGAACTCCGCTCAAAATCATTTTTTGGTTCATGCTTTATCTTTGCTAACAGATTTACATTAAATTAATCCTCTACTATCTTCCCGACATTTCACCTACAACAGTGGCCTACCCACGTGCGAAGTATGTCCGTCTTTTTTTATTTTTACGTATTACCGATCGTCTAAATGATATATGTATCATCACGATAATCGATATCCGGAATTTTGACCGTGAATTTATTGTAAAAACGATTTGAATTTTGGATACTGAGCAAAGTGAGGAACATAATATTATATAGTTTTATTATATGCGATGTGTTTTTTGTGTTTGTGTGTGTCTGTAAACAACTATTCTACCAGAAATCGTGTGCTTCGATCAAAAACTTTGTTGGAACTTTCTTTAGTAGAGTTTTCGATCTAGTTGGTGCGTTTAGGAGATCGTTATTGTTCATTGCCCTTGTAGGGTTTTCTATTATAGTAAATAGGAAAAAATTGGCAAATTGTCTGTGTATTTTTTGTTAACTAATACTACTTTGCTCAGAATCGTTTTTCATTAGAATACAATTTAAAGACATTTAAAATCTTTTATATTAAAATATCCTAAAAATTATAATATTCAAAACATTCGAATGTGCTTAATTTCAAGACGCCGGTCTTGTTGTATTACTAGAAATAACTTATCCGCGGTCCAGGGCCTCGAAATAATGAGGGGCTCCATATATTAATTTGGTCTTAAAATTATTTTTGTTTAAATTTATTAATGTACAACGTAATTACTAAAAATACTACTGGCGACAGAATTCTTAGTTGTTATATTTAATCAGTAATCGATAAAATTATCTAATAAGATAAAATTGGTAAATCTTACATTATTATCATTACAAACCAATAATAATCTTTGAACAAAAAAATAGATACAATAAAAAAACAGAATTTATAATTTAATTTAAAGGTCTCGTCAAAAAAGGGCTTCTTAAGTAGGGTTCTATATTTCATACGGACCGTCTCGTATATCGAAACGAGCCCGTTCGCGAAGACTAAAAAACATTTAGCAAATCTTTCGGAAAAATGAAACCATATGTGTATTTTATTTTAGATTCGGTGTGTAACGAGGATTATATTGGTTTTATAATGATGTTCATTTGTTTTTATTATTATTGTGTGAGCGATATTTTTCCACCAGAAATCTTGCTCCGATTTTTAAGTGTAGTATCTTTTCTGGACGGAAATTTTTACCCAGGTGGTATTTTAGGAAGTCATTTTTTTTGATTTTTCAAGCGGGTTTTCATAATAATTGAGAAAAAACGGAAAAATATACGTACACGTATAAGAGAAACATCCTTCCGAATCGTTTTTCGTTAGCAATGGTTTATTAGTTGCGTAATACGGATATAAATTAAATTCCCTTCTACATGTTATCTTTTCGATTTCTCACCTACAACAGTTGCCCACCCATCGTGAGTAGTATATCCGTTTTTTTTTCAGATTTTTTTTTTTTTGTACAAATCACCTTGACACATAATATTTATTATTTATGGTCCCGAAACCCAAAAAATAATTGTAATCGAATAACAGTCGTTTAAAAATGTTTAAGCTATATAGGTACTCGGTATGGTGTCATGTCGTGTTTTTAAGTGGTATTTTTTTTTTCTCCAAAATAAATGTAACGCCGTTTCGACACGTAGAAGTTTTGTTCGTGTCCCGGGAATTAATTTCCGCCGCCGTGTTTCGATTTATTTTCATGCGTGCACGAATACAGGGCGCAACACGAAAATCTGACATCTGAAATAACTAATGTTCTGTTCGATATTTTTAAGTTTTTTTTTTTCTTGTTATATAATAATTACTAGTGTTTAGCGCTGAAATTTTTCTGTTTTACATTCAAACATTTAAGAGTAAAGGAGCTTATTGTTCATAATATATTATGGTTTTACAAAGATGTTTTTTTTTTTTTTTTTGTAATCTGTGGACAACTTTTTTACCAGAAATCTTGCTCAGATTTTTATGTATAACACCTTATCTGAAAGTAAACCGGACTGAGAAGGTAATTCAATAGGAGGCCATTTTTTTTGATTTTCCTAGAAGTTTTTTCAACAAATTTGAAAAACCGAAAATAAACCTGGGGAAAAATGGGAAAATTTACAAAACGTTAGAATTAGTTGAAAAATATTACGGCGTTTTTTTTTTTTCAGTGAATAACTTTTCTACCAGCAATTTTTCTTCGATTTACAATGATAGTATACTTTCTGAAAGAAAATCTGACTGAAAAGTTACTTTAGAGTGGTCATTTTTTGATTTTCCCAGGAATTTTTTACAACGGATGGGAAAAACGGGAAATCTGACACAATATTAAAGAAATATTATAAAAGAAAATATATAACGCCTATTTAATTATTTTACTATAATATGAAATATTATTGATAAAGAATCACTATCAACTGAACTCTACTCAGAATCGTTTTTTCGTTAGTAATGGTTTATCGTTGCTTACAGATATACATTAAATTCCTTTCTGTTTTCTACCTTCCCAAATTCCCACCTACAACAGTGGCCGTACCCACGTGCGAAGTATGTATGCGAAGTAATTTTAATCTTTAACAATGATGCGTCGTTAATTTTTTACAATTTGTCGGGAGTTTACGACTGTTTAAAACGATTTCATCGCCACTACTAAATAATTTCTATCGACTGGTTTTTAGTGCTAACTATTATTTATTCGATCGATTTTTTTTTTTGGGGGAGAGAGGGAAGGGGGCGTCATTCAACGAATTAGAGTCGGCCATAAATTCAACGCTAAAACTTACATTTGTACTCTTTTTCACAGGACGGCGGTTCAGAATTTTAGTTCCCGTTCTCGTAGTTATTAAATTTTATTGCATCAATTTCATGATTTTTAGGTTGGCTGAATTCAAATGGCACGCACTTTTTGATAGCATAATACTTTTTTTTACATAACATTACAGTCGGGTGCTCATTTCGGTAATTCAAATTTTGCAAGACACGATTTAGAAAATATCTACTCATATTATTAGATTTGATGTAAATAAAGTTATAGATAGGACACGTTTTGTACCAAAAAAATGTTTAATGATAACTTACTGCGTTTAAAGTTAATTTCAAACATGTCTTACCTTCTCTTTGCAATATTCCTTTTTCGGTTTCGTTAAACAGTATGCAAAACCAGACAATTTTTTTTTTTTCAAACTTTGCTATGTGAACATATTATGTTCATACGTTTAATACACGAACAATTAATGTTAATGATATTTTCTAATTTCTACCAATTATCATAATATCTCATTTATACTCGCATTTAGTATTTTAGAGCCTTTGCCACGTTGACGATATTTGATTACGCGATTACAAAATACAAATGAGAAATTACCTAGATTTTACTCGTTGGATTATAACTGTTTTAAATCCCGCGTTCATTCCTACAAGCCGGAAAGTAAATGTTTAAAAATAGATATCTAATTTACAGGGTACGGCTCGCATAATCCGATTTCATATTATTTGTGACGTTATCGTCGGCGTTGTGTTATCGTTGGTTGTGTTATTATTAAGGGGCCTGTAAACGATCAAACTGTTTGTCAAATTATTTGATAGTATGCAGACTTGTTTTGACGCGTTTGTCAAACAATTGGCGCGATTGATGTGTTTGGTGGAAATTTTGATTGACGGCATGTTTGGCCGTGTTCGACAAACAGATTTCGATTACGGTTATGTTTGTCAAACGAGATCTCAGTCATCGCCTTGACAAGTAATAAAGTGTAATAAAAGGCTTTGGACGATAAGTCATAAAAATACGAACGTCAAATCACGACAAAACCGAATCTAAGAGTATAAGCTTGACGAATTAGTTTGGTTTTTGGTTTGACCGTTATTTGAGCTATTGTTTGGAGTAAACATGGAGTTTGACAATCAAAATTGTCAAATAAATTTGATAAACGTTTACATGGGGCCTTTATAACTGGTTTTACGTCGTGCTGGCTGGTAACTGGTAAAAATATCCTGATCTATAATATGCGAGGAAAAAAAATATCCAGGCGGAAAAAGTATCCGAGGAAAAATATAAGGGTGGGAAGTATATCCAAGGAAAAAATATCAAATTATAAAATGTATAATAATTCATGAATACTCATATACATATCCATAATATGTGTTTAAAACAATTCTTGACTGTACTCAGTTACAATTTAGTTATATATCCGAAGATATCCGAAGACAATAACACATTGTTAAAACATTATTATTTATATTTTATTCCGAGATATTATTATTATTATATATACTCACAGATAATATTGTTTTGATATTTTTACTGACGAACAAGATTTTAGATTCTGAGCGGAGCGAAGATTGTATTGGTTTTATTAAGATGTTTGTTATTATTTTTTTTTTTTTTTTATATGAACACTTTCAATCAGAAAACTTACTCGATGTAGACTCTTTTCTAAAAGAAAATTTTCTTGGGGTTGTGCTTTAAAGAGGTAATTTTTTGATTTTCTTGGATGATTTCTCATCAAATGTGAAAAACCGCCGAAAAACACTGAGAAAAACGAGGAAATGTACGAAATATAATAGTAAAATATTATAATTATTTTCGTATGGACAATTTCTTAACCAGCAATTTCGCTCCGATTTACAATAATAGCACTTTTTATGAAAGGAAATCTGACTCGGGTGGTATTTTAAAAATGTCATTTTTTTGATTTTCTCAGGAGTTTTCTCGGTAAATGTAAAAACCGGGGGAAAAAACGTAGGAAAAACGGGAAAATAGCTAGGTACGATATTAAACAAATATTATGAAAAAAAAAAATAAAATATATAATGCGTATGTAATTATATTTACCATAATATGACATATTACCTATATACAAAGCAATAGTACCGGTAGGCCGATCCGCCCCTGCCGCTTGGTGCCGTGCGTTACACTAGTAACGTCCAAATATTTAAAAACGCATTGTGTTCAAGGGGGCGCCCCCTGGACTTCAAAATTTCAAACATAAATTCAATAATTAATAATGAAATTATATTTCAATTTGCAAGTGTTATTTGGCGTTTGATTTTATCATGACCCTACCAGATAAATTTCCTGCGGGTGCCCATGATCGTATTGTTGTTAATATTGGAACGAAACATTTTTTTTATCAACTATCTTTTAGCCCATTCGTTTTAGCGGTTCGCTGATAATGTTGCGTTTCTTGGGATATTTCGATACGGCGGTTCCGGGATCGTTAAAATACATATGTGGGCCGAGTAGACGGTAAATAGAAACAGCATTATATTATATTATTATAATAACAATAACACTAATTCAAATTATTAATCGCCGGCGGAATTTTCCCCTCTTTACGTGATTTGGCAAAGAATACAAAAATAAAAACGCCGTACACATGTTTATACAGTATAAAGACAAAAAAAAAAAATACGTATTGTACATTTATAATAATAATAATAATATAATTCTACGTAGACGACATAATATTACGATATTTAGTTAATATTATCAAAAAAATTAAACCACTTATAGGGGTAATATTACAATAATAATAATAATAATATAGTATTAATAATAAAACGTACATAGCGATAAAATAATATTTATGATAGTATATAATATTATTCGCGTAACTAAAAAATATAAAATCGTTAAAAAAAATAAATGTACATAATATATTTCTGTTCGTAAATTATACGCGATACGAAATCGCCAAACTATTATACGAAAAAATAACTCGGTGAAAATATTATGTCGTTGTCGACTAGAGGGCGGTGCGATTCTCGTTGACCCGTTCGTCCGTATGTTTCACGTTTTTCGCGTGTAACGATAATAATATATTATTTATGTTTAACCTAACCTAATAAAATAAAATATTATAAATATCGAATTTTGTGTTTGCGCGGTTCCGGACGGAAATCTCGCGCCCGGAAAACCGCGGTAACCGCCGTCGGCATGCGATTATCTCTAGAGGACGTGCAGGTTTTCGCAGTCCTTGAGTTTCGTGTCCTCTTTGCCGAACACCCAAGTGAACATCTGTCGGGCTTTGAGGCTGGCCTTTATGAAGTTTCGGTTCTTGTACCAATGGTCGTGGCCCTCGCCGCCGTCCGCCCGCTTCAACCTGATCTGAGTGAGAATGCCCACCAGCAGTTCGTCGACGTTGTGGTTGATGCCCACTGACACTTCGATGTACTTGGCCCGGCACGTGCACGCCAAGTACCTGCCCTCTGAAAAACAAACGATTTACTCGGGTCGAATATTGTTTCTATGTACCGTGAAAAATTCACCGGGAATTATGATGTATTAGAGTCAAACTCCGGTGACAGTACAAAACAAGAGGGCCAGTGAAATCCCTGACGCTAGCGCACTCTTTCCGCAGAAGACGCCCGGACCAACATTTTGAACGATATAATATAACACGCATTGGCATATTCTAATGTGAACAAGTGTGAGAGTGTTCCATTACGATCAACCGCATTAGCGTTGACTACGGTTGAATTTAGATCCCAATATAGACGGCATAGCCTAAGCATATTATATTTTAACCGTACACAACTTCACCGCGTACCGGATTACCGAAGTCGCGAGTTCCCTATTTATTTCGATACGACTCATCATGCCCACTCATTTTTTAAAATAATTATAATTTTCCCATTTCCACCAATTTTTGGCTATCAATATAAATCTATGAAAAAAATTAAATTAATACGCCTCGAAATGTTAGATTTTTTTTCTCAAAAATATGCGCACATCAAGAATGTGCATTGTGCATGTATATACTATGATAAATTGGAGTGAACGATCCAAAATAGTTGGGTCGAAGTCGAAAGGGGACAAGATTAATGTGTGTAAAGAAATTTGTTCCATACCCCGAGCCGACACTTCTCTGCTCCTGGCCATATCGACTTTGTTGCCGACCAATATGGCCGGTCTTGACCGCAGCATTTCGTGTTCCTGGAGCCTCTTGAGCACGATCTCGGCCGTTTCGAAACTGTTTTTGTCGACCACCGAGAAAATCACCAAGTACGCGTCGGCCAATTTGGGCAACCGATCGTCTTTCACCTATAAACATAATAATATAAGATTTGTAAGGATTTGTTTTTGATTTATATTATAACGGTTAAAAGTTCCGATCGATACGATAGTATGTACTGAAATCTTTAGGAAAAAATTTTTCTTGAAAATGCGAGTTTAGAGTCGTTAAGATAAAAACAAGCGCTCTGTATGTGTATTGTTTAATATGAACAACAATTTAACAATAATAAAATAAATTTGTTTACCGAAACCTCTCTCTCGTTGATAAATCTGAGTTCGGATTCTTCGCCGTTCAACATTATGCACACCGACTGTACCGACGATTCATGATTGTCTAAAAAAAAAAAAAAAAACCGCATAATATTATATTATTTAAATGTGTAAATAAAATGTTATTATTATACAGCCAGTGTGTTCCGTTCGATGCACTCGACGCATTATCGTACGATTTTTGCGTATTTTCTTAAACGCGACACTAAGTAAACAGGCACGTTGGCGAAATTTGTCCGGCGCGTATAAATCGTGCCCCGGACTTGGAATAAACGATAAAACCGCGGGACAAGAAACAACTTGATTTTAAAATGGGTTTGTTTTTTACGCGGTTGTTGCGCCATCACGGAATACGGACAATGGATATAAGATAATACGGACTGAACGCGATTAGGTAGGTGGGTGGCGAAGGCAGGGTTATTAAATCGTTTTTTCCAAGACTGGGGTACTTACATACACAGTGATTGGAAATACACTGCTGACAAGGTGGCTGTTTATTTAATCATGGTCCTATCGCGGTCTTAGAAGATAGGACCGGAAAACTCTTTCTTTTCAGATGCCCCGGCTTCATTCGAACGAAAACGATTAAAATGTTCACGGCATTTTTTATAAAGCGCTGCTGGTCAAACGTTGTCGGGATTAGGAATTTTACAATATATATGTATGCGCGTTTAACATGGTAAATTTTACATACGTTTTCGCCTAAACAAGCGGGACATTGCTGGTGGGCTGGCGGCGGGCAAGTGATCCGATCATATTATATTTTAAGACCGCGATCTTAACCATAATTTTTCAACTGTTCGACATTCTGAATACCTATTTTCATATTTTTCTGCGTGGGACGATTTTTTTCGGAGTCACGAAAAACTCCACGGGAGATGAGCGCGTACATATAGAAACGGAACCTCCCCCGTTATAGGTTCGTTTTGTTTCTCGAAAGACTCGTCGGAAAGTTTTTAAAACGCGCGCGCACGCAGTTACATCCAAACGATTTCTCAGGGAAGCATTTCGTACATAAGAAAAAAAAAAAAACGGCATTTGCATGCGCACACGTATATATTTCACGCGTATATACACAAAGCGTAATATTTATTCGTTTTACGTGCGCGTACAAATAAATACGTACGCGAGTCAACTCGACGACGTCGTTTCGATTTTATTTTTCGTTTTTATTGCCATACGATATACTACCGATCCTGGTGTATTATTGTCACGTGTATACGTATAGGGTGTACCACGGAGATATGACAGACGCAATAACTTTTGTTCTGTTCGATATTTTCAAGTGGTTTCTTTTGTGCAATAATATTACCTGCAAGGGCATCGCACTATAACCCTTAAATATTTTACTTTGAACGTTTTATTTTTTCGCTTTTTAAAAATCCGCGATAGCAATATTAAAAATTTATTTTGAAACAAAATTTCGGTGTCACATATTACGTTTATTCGCGATGCGCGGCGAGTCGTTGATTTTCTACGATTTTTTTTTTTTAAAGTTTACGAAAAATAGGCGAATCGATTGATATTATTTAGCTTTGTGGCTATAACGCAAAACAATTTAAACTATCGTGAACTCCGACCTATTGTATAAACGTTGGTTTTCGTATGACAAATTCGTTAGGTATTTTTAGTTAAAAATCAAAATAAAATAATCACAGCGCAAAGCTCTATTGTAGTCTAGTATTAGGGATGTGTTCGTTTTTTACATGAAAAATATCGCATTTGTCACATCTCTGTAAAATACCCTATATATACACTCGTATTGTTTGCTATAGCGGCGAAAACATCGCGTTATTTATACGGTGCGTGTATGCGGTTGCGCCGGTCGTAGGTTTTTTTTTCTTTTGTACTGAAATCTTGTCTCCCGGCCCCCCTGTGTTTTTATTTTTTTCGGATTTCGAACGGAACGGGTTAACGGAAATGTCGCGGTCAATGCTGCTCCGGGGGCGGATACGAGGAGGTCTACTGGGGCTGGAGTCTCATTTCCGTTTAGCCCGTAGCTACTTCAAAAAAAAGACTTGCACTATAACCGTCTCGTTCTTATCGCAATAAACATGTTTAGAGCATTATATGAGCGCCATATTTCACAATCGTAAAATGAATATCATCGAAAATATAAGTACGTATAGAATTGATTGGTTTTAAAAAAATATATATGTATACTTTGAAATGTTCAAAAAAAAAAAAAAAAACCAAATATCGACAACTTAAGCTTACAAAATTAACATACGCGATAAGTATACCCAAATAAGTAATAACAAAATAATTATAACATCATCTCGTTAACTATATTTCTGATTAACATCACGAAGATTTGACACACGAAATATAACTTTTGTTCTGTTCAATATGTTTACATTTTTTTCCTTGTTTTAATTTTAGAGCATTGCCCCATGGTTCTTTTATTTTATATTTTGTTTAAAACTAAAAATGGAAAATTGTTTTCACAAAACCCGAAATATTCGTTTCATAATATATATTATTTTGAAACAAAACTTCGGTGTTAAAACATGTTTACTAATTATGAATCGTTAAAAAGTCTCTAGAATTTTTTGAAGTTTACAAAAATCACTAATAAATGAATTATTTTTCACGCACAAATATTGACTAATCGATTGATATAATTTAGTATATGTATAGTGACAATGAAAACATTTTAAAATATCCTCGACTGTACAAAATTGTAGAAAATTAACGATTTTTGATTAGTTAATATTTTTATCATCAAAGTTTTGTTTCCGTATATACTTATTTATCTTGAATTTTATTAAAAAATTATTATTAAGTAATAAAAAAAAATATATACATAGGAAGCTAGTGGCGTATCCATGGGGAGTTTCGGGGATCAGAACCCCCCCCTATGAACCTGAGATAGTAATTTAACTTTTATATGAAACACAGTTTTTTCTTTAACATTTTATATTTTTAAAATAATTTTGTTCCGTTGAGGAGATTTGATTGTTTATTTCTGATTGAAGAGAACGATATTCCAGATACTTTTGAAAATGACACAACAAATTTAGTACAAAAATATTCACAATTATCACCATATTTTTTTTCTTAAGTAATTATTGCAGAACATAGATTATGGTGAACTTCTCTACAAAGTTCGTCTAAAATTCTATTTTATTTTTTAGAATTACTAAATAATTGTAATGAAAATTACTATCCAAATGTCTACAAACTCTTAAAAACCATGGCAACTTTACCCATTACAACAGCTACTGCAGAAAGGTCATTTTCGATATTCCGACGATTGAAAACCTATCTTAGAAATATCACGGTAGAAAACCGTTTACATGGATTAGCTCAGCTGATTGTTCAAAAAACAATAAATTGAAGTTAATCCAGTAGAACTGTTGAATGAGCTGGCAAAAATAAAAATAAAAATGGATTCAGTATTGTAATTAGTCGATAACTATTTTAACATTTGAATTCGGATATAATATATATATATATATATATATTATGTGTTTCATTAATAACGTTTGATAATTTTTATTTGTTTAAATACAATAAATCGATTAATGTAATTGTCTCATTATGTGTTATATTTGTACAATGAATTAAAAAGTGGTAGGTTTAAATTTGCTGAGCCCCCTCCCCCACATAAAAAGTTCCCGGTTACGTGCCTGCAGGAAGTCGCATAGTACGTAAGTCTCTAGTTTTTATTACAAGAGAAAATATTGAAAAAATAAATTATTGAACGGAACAAAATGTATTTCAGAATGTTAGATCTCCGCGGTACAGCCAGTCTCTCCGCGTAGTATAGAATTGACACCCTGTCACCTTGTATTTTCAAAATGTTCGCCTCGCCACTTACGCGGATCACGAACCGCCGTCGGATAAGTGATGGGCGTATATCGGACACGAGATTAGCGGCAAAAGCTATTCGTCGTTAATAAAGCGCCGGCCATTAAAACGTTAAAACCAATTTGAAAATTGTAGAAGACCGGAGAAAATTCGGGAAACCGGCACCACGTCACTACCCTTTAAATACTATCGAGATAAATGCGGTCGCCGCCGTCCGTCCTGACGGATATACAGGGTGTCCCGCAGCGCTCGCCGGATGCTTTTATACTTTGAGGCGGACGTCTGTTTAGAAAATAATCGAATTTCTATTTTCATCCGCTAATCACTAGAAAAACAAAAAAAAAAAAAAAAAAAATAATAACAAAAACGTCTTGTTTGATTTCCGAAATGTTCAATTCGTAACGCGCGACGCGAACCGGGTCATTCTCCGTCGCGTCGCGCGCAGTATCGTTTTTCGCGCGTTCTCTCGCGAAGTCGAAAACGATTCGTACACCCAGACGACGCGGTCGATCGGTACGAACGGCGCGCGTTCGTCGGCCCGGAACACCGCGGTTTCCCTACGCGACCCTGTCGTCGCTGCGAGACCGCGCAACCAGCTCGGGCCGGGCCGGCACGCGAACGGAGCCCGCGAACCGGCGGAACACCCTGTACCTTGCACGTTATTGTATTGTATACGTGTACACGTGCGTATTGCGTTGCGATGCCGCGGTAACGGGCCGCCGCCGGCCGCGGCGCACTCTGGGAACTTATCGCCGCCGCCGCCGCCGCCGCCGATGATAATTATTACAGTTTAGTATCTGTACTCGTGTACGTGCGCACGCGGGCGCTTTATCGCGAAAGGGTTTTGCGGCCGCGGCGGCCGGCCGGAGTGTCGGGAAATAGTTCCGATGCCATTTATCAGTGCGAAGAGGTCGTCTCCCGCGAACTGTCAGCGCGGCCGCCGCCGCCGCCGCCGAATAATTTAACAAACAATAACGGCGATAATTGTATACGCCATTATTATTATTGTTAAGACTACGGGGCTACGGTCGGCCGTCGTAATAGCCGCGCCCCGGAATCGCGTATACAGGACGGTTGTCCGTTGCCGCGAACGCCCGCGGCGAATTTCCCGCTCGTCGCACGTGCGGCGCGCTAATTATCGGCGGCGGCGCGGCGAACGTTTTCGAAAGTGGAAAAAATAAAAAGGCACCGGCGTCCGGGCATCCTTAAAAACCCTTTCACCAGGCCGCTGATTATAGGCGTAGGCGCAACTAGACTACCGACATTGAAAGGGAGGGAGGTGGGGTGCTTAATTTATAGACACGTCAAAAACTCGCGGGGGCCGTGCCTCCACGGGTTTACACCGCGGCTCTCGCAATAACAGCAACCACTGTACGTTTCATTTGGAATCTCGGGCATAGAGGAACTTATCGTGTAACTATTTTAACGTAATTTTTCATATAATGCACACGCGGATTGTCCGTAGGAAATCCGTCTTTTGTACCGAAACAAAACCCAAAATTGGAAAATGCATACTTCAGTATGTGATTTATGTGTCTTGGTATATTAAAAACATGTACGCGAAGGATAATTCTTCGCTGGTTCGCGAAAAGAATCGCCCTGTATATTATTATATGCGCGAGAGGTCGACGACAACGACGACGACGACGATGAGGAATCTGACGACATCATAATAATGAACCGTTGTCTGTTTTGCTCTATTTATTTATTATATCTTTTTCTGTCATCCGCGAGACTTTTCCGCTAGTCGCACACATACCGATATAATCTGTTAATATTATTACGCGTAGTCGCGAGGATTTCGGTATTGTTATTAATTTAATTAATTTTTTTCGATATGTTCCGTTGACATTTCGACCGTTTTTCTTGATTTCGGATCAAATCTATGCGAGCAGGACCCGTTTGGACCAATTTTGAAGACCCGCCGTGGCTAAAAGATACTACTTTTATACAGCCCGTTTGGACCACAGTTTTCCCTATGTTTGTTTAACTGAACGTTTATTCAGCGAACCTTTATATAGTACTATTGTATCTTTGTTGTCTTTTCGTACATAAGACCTTGATACACAAATAACTATTATGTAAAGATAATAGATATAGGTATATATTTAATAAAACTGAATTTTCGTCACGTTTTAAAAGTAAATTTATACTCAGAGATTGTATGCAATCCTAAACAATTTACTTATTACTTAATTTAAACATTAGTTTTCGTAGTTTAATTGAACGTTTATTTAGCGAGCATTTATAGACATTTAAAAATATTGGTCCAAACGGATTGCAGTTTTATTAATGGCCTAAACGTTCCTGGTCCAAACGTGCTTCGCCCATCTATGGTCACACCAATAGGTCTATACTAGGTACAATGGCGTATTTACGACTTGTTTTTGTCATTATTATTCTTTTTGTTTTGTTTTTTTTTTGGAGGGGGGAGGGGTTGGTGGTAAGTGTGTAATTGTTACAATTAAGACGGCCAAGTCCACTTAAACAATATCAAGCTCATTAATATCGTGTAATTTCTGTGTTTCTGGGTTATGGAAACTCCCTAAACGCCCCGCCTAACCCGCCGTAAATACGCCACCGGGTACATATATGGAATATGCGTCTACATGTGGTAAAAACTTGTATTTCTTGTAATATTTTAGGTAACAGCCTGATTTATTTTTCATAAAAGAAAGTAATAAAAAAGGACGGATATACTTCGCACGTGGGTGTAGCCACTGTTGTAGGTGGGAAGTTGGGAAGGTAGGACGCAGACGGTAATTTAATGTATATCTGTAAGCAACAGTGCACACGAATTGCGTCCCGAAATCCTTTTTCCAAATGAATTGTGTCCCGATGATATTTAACCACTACATGAATTGCGTCCCAACGTAAAAACATTATTTTCCTTCCCATTTTATACAGACCGAGGACTGTCAATAGCAACTGTTTACAGCAATTCCAACGTTGAATATCGTTCTTCAGTATTTTATGATAACGAAATTTGTATCCATTTATATTAAATGAAGTTTTATTTTTCACTTAAAATCACTGACGTCATTTTATGCGAATACGATTTATTAAGAAAACTTAGAACACAACGACGTTTACGATTCACGATCCAAACCAGACTAAAAGTAAAACTAAAAATAATATAATATGGGAAATATAATTTTTGGATTGTATGGATATCGTTTAGTGGTTTAGATAAATCCGGACGCAATTCGTGCAAACATTTATCGATTTTTTTTAATTTCGGGTCACGATTGGTGTGCAGCCGTCAGCAACGATAAACCATTGCTAACGAAAAAACCGATTCTGACCGGAGTTCAGTTGATAGTGTTGCTTCGTCAACAATATATATATGTGATAAAATTACAATAATGTGTGTTTCCACGACAACAATGAATGTTTAAAAAATTGTATTAAAATAATAAAAACTTAATAATAATAAAAATAAAAAGAACTGATACTGGTGATGAGAGTGGCAACAGTTGTAGGTAAGAAGTTGGGAAGATAGGATACATAAGGTTATTTCATTTTTTCTGTAAGCAAAGATACACCATTGCTCGATGAAAGATGATTCCGAGCGCAGTTCGGCAATGCATAATTGAAAGTGCCGTATTTATTCTTGCAATTTGCGTTTAAATTTGATTTCAAAACGCTTATTAAAAAAAAATAATCGTCCGATCATTTTGGAAATTTTACCACGTCTAGGTATGTTCAATATAAGTATTATTACCAAGTTTCAAAACTCTACGTGTGTTTATAACCAAATTATAGCAAAAAAACTACCAAAAATTAAAATCCCTTGAAAGCTCAAAAGTGGCTCAAAAGTTTTGGCAATGATACCGTAAGAAAGTATATCATAAAAGTAACTTGTGATTTTTCGATTAAATCATTTTTTCTGGTAGAAGACGTCATCCGTGTTTTTATAAAATAATGAAATCGTGAAATTGTACGTGTAAATAAGTGATTTTGATTAAAAAATGGCGTTGAAAATCAAAAAATGACTTTTTCAAGGTACAATTTAGACAACTTGAGTATTCAGAAAAGTTGCTATAGTAAAAATCGAAACAAGTTTACAAGGAAAAAAACGTGTACACAGACTAGAAGAAAGAAAAAAAGAAAGAAAGAAAGAATAAAAAATTAAATATCTTAGTTAAATCAATAGCTCCCTCGCTACACTCGGAATCTAAAAATAAACATCTTAGTAAAATCAATAGCTCCCTCGCTATACTCGGAATCTAATAAAAACGGTTGCCAATGACAACCTTATTTTTAATCTTTCAGTCTCTTTTAACGTAAAGTACCACGTTTTCCTCATTATCTTGAATTAATTTATTAATGAAAATTTCAAAAAAATGACTTCGCTTAAGTACCACCCGAAGAACATTGTATTTCAGAAAAAGTGCTATATTTGATAATCGGAGTAAGATTTATGATAGAAAAGTTGTCCACAGAAAAAAAAAATAAACAATTTGGTAAAACCAAATACATTTCTTGCTAAACTCAGAATCTAGAACACAGAATCATTTTCTGTCGACTTTAACATTTGCAAATAAATATTATTTTGGATATTTTATTTATTAAATCGGCATATTGTTATTTAATTTTAAAATAATGTACGAACATCATACTTTTTGAAACAAGAGAGAGACATTATAAATATTGAACTTTTTTTCTTTTGGTTATTATTATTTGGTCAAATTATATATCTACAGATCAATACAACATTGTTCAATTTGTAAAATATTATTAAAACATAATACAAATCTCTGCTGATATTATTCGTATTTTAAACGGATACAATTATTATGATAACTTAGTTTCATTTTTCGATTATTGCTTGTTAAATTATTATCTCCAGAATTTTATACATTGATAAAAAAAAAGACAAAATCGGTTATAACACTTTTGAAACTGCTCATGCATTGGCCTTTGCTAGTGTACGAGTATTGTAGGGATTTACTTCGTTTTGTAACTGCAGTGCTATTAACCAACGACACTCGATTGTTTAATTAAAAATAAGATTTGAATTAAAACGTTAAAACGTCTATTTTGAAGTGGACTTCAACATTTTACAAGTGGTAAACTCATATATTGTGTTTGTGTGTGTGTTTATTTCACCGTTCGGTGATATATTTTTCTTATTTTTTTAAATCCAGAAACACTATTAAGTTAAATGCGGCAAAAGATGATTTATCCTCGTCGAAGACCCGAGGTAAAAGCGTTTTTCTTTTTTTTCAACTTGACGTTAATAATATAGTCGCCGTAATAGTCGTAATAATATAAGCACGAGGTAAACTATGATGATTATTGTTAAACGTTTTCAAAATCGTCTATAAAAACCCTTCGAAATACTACGAACAAAGAATTCGACTATGTACAAGAAATACTAGCGCGACCGTTTTTTATACATTTTTTGCGGAAAGAAAGACGGAGAAGCCGAGGGTTTTATTCGGGTCGGTTATTTTAATAGTACTTATAGTGCACTCTGGCGATGATTTTTCTCTTAAATAGGACGCGATACCGATGATTTTATGGTGAAAATACGTTTGAATGACATAGACGTTAGTACGTTGTTTTTATAAAATGTTTTATACGGGTAGGTTTTTCAAAATATTAATCAGAAAAATTGATACGGAAATTTGAAAAAGTTAAAAAAAAAGAAAATATATTTTTGCATTTGAAAATACTGTCGTGAAAATTCCAAAGTGCACATTTTAACGAGAATTACAAACAATACCTTTTTGAGACATTAAATATAAATTCAAATTTTTCTCGAAAATTAAGCTAATTGCACTGTATTGTGTCTGTTGACCAGACGAACTAAATTTTGTTGGCGGATTGAACTTTATAAACTTCACTATGTTGGTGTGTTGTATAGCTTTAAACAGTTCTGTTTACTACCTAAATAAAGTCAGGGGGATACAATTTTGTGTATGCTCAGTGAATCAAGGATGTGTCTTTTGGGCGTTTCAACTTTGAACACCCACCCATGCCATTTTTATGTTCAAATTTCACCATTTTTCGGGATGTAGTAATACACGTATATTTTAGTACCTACTTGTATATTGTATTATACAAACTGGCTGTCCCGCTCGGCGTTGCCCATGCTATACGAAATAACAGAAAAATTATACCACCCTTATCACCAAGATACCTAACCCATAAACCAACATTAATAATAGTTAAATTTTCGTACTAAAAATACCATTAACCCCGCGTCACTCCTCTTTTAGGTTTTGAATACGGAAGGACAATGAGGTTTATACGTATTGCTAATCTAGAACCGCATTTATGCAAAGTTTCAGCTCAACCCGTTCAGTAGTTTGGGTAAGAAGCGCTGTAACAAACATAATATTAAACATCCGTCCAAACCAGGGGTTCCCAAACTTTTTTCCCCCGTACACCACTTGCCAATTTATTCTATTTTTCGTCGACTCCTCCGATATAATTTATTACCCCTATTTACATCTCAAGCAACCACAAATTTGTTTTCGATAAAATTGTCCCCTTTCAGGCCAGCATAACCCATTCGTGAGGGGGCCCCCTTATATTGACCCTTTTGAGAACCTCAGGTAGTCAGGTCCCAGCAAGCTACCGACCGCATAGACATTTTATAACATTAGCAGTTGGATTGGGTTATCCGTGTTTTACCGTTTGACAAACCGCGTGTCAATGTAGCAATACAAAATAGATGGGGGACGGAAATTCGGCCCTAACGGCTCGATCCCTGCTGCAGTGGCGGCCGCTCACGGGCGTTTCGGTTCGTTGGTTAGAGAATCGCCTACGCGCGACCCCCTTAAATTCCGTACTTTTCGCGGTTCGCCCCATTATTGTTGTTGTTGTTGTTGTTGTATTTTGTTTCGCCGGTACGTAATCGATTTTCGTTTTTGTTCGGAAACGCGCGAAACTGCGTATAATAATAATGATAATGATAATGGTATGCGCCGGCGGCGGCGCGTATAACGTTGTGACGAAAACGTAAGAAGCGCAATACGGTTACGGGCGGACGCCCGCCCCCCCCCCCCCCCCCCCCCCCCCCCCCCCCCCNCCCCCCCGTCGTCGACGCAACATGACAATAATATAAAAACCGATACGGCAAAAACGCGCGCGCGCTCCGGCCGTCTGCCGGCGACGTCGCCGCGACAAGAGGACTCGATATAATAAACTGCGTCGGTCGCCCCCGTGCACAACGTACACGCCACAGCGCGTCACATATTTGTATCGTTATAAATATTACGAAAACGGGATTCCGCCGGGACAGACCTCTTTGCCGCTCGTAGGCGTTAATGTATTCCGAAGTCATAAACTGACTTATGAGCGTGGTCTTGCCCACGCCCCTCGAGCCCGTCAGTGACACGGTGTACGAGGAGATGTCGTCGCAGTCGTCGGCGTTCTGTTGATGGCGCGCGCTGCCGCGGTGCTGCTGGTGCTGCTGCGGCTGATGGCGCGGCCGTTGTTGGTACTGCTGGTGCTGATGCTGCAGTTCCTGCTGTTGTTGGTGATCGTGGGCCACCGGCGGTGTGCGTTCCTTGGCGTCGTCTTCCCGGGCCAGGCTGTTGCTCCTCGACCGGCGTTTCCTGAACGAGTCGCCTCTGTTGACGATACCTGCGGGACACGTCGGTAAACGCGGCGAATATTAATTCGATATCTAAACGCTTCCCGCGACGGAAAGTCATCGCTGTCGGTTTCTCCCGCCCCGCGTCCTCGATATAGTTAAAAAAAATAAAAAAAAAAAAAATAAACGAACAATAAAAAAACAAATCTATTTAGACGCGCACCTATATACACGAACGGATATTTTTTACGCGTCAAAAGTCGGGAAATTAAAAAAAAAAATAAAATAAAATAAAAGCCCCTTCGAAAAACGAACATTTCTAATGAAACGACAGCGGCGTCGGCGAGAAGTTATGATGAGTTTCTTTTTTTCTGTTATCGCCCGGGCTCGTAATAATATTTCTACGTCAATCAAACGGCATTCTATCGAACGGGCGCATTTTATTCCATCCCGGACCGTCATTCGAACAATGTAGTAAAGATAATTTTAAATCCAAAACCGAGTCTTTCGAAATACCAGTTTCGATTACGATAATATTATTCACCTTTCGATGTGAAACTGAACGACCTGAGCCGGTACGAGTTCTCTGGATCTTCGGGTTCGGCCGGTTTTTTAACGTCGGCCGGCGGCACGTCCAAAAACGCTCCGGATTTCCTGTGGTTTAAGTTTATTTTCCTGGAAGACGGTTTCCGTTTGAACATCGCTCCGTCTGAAACACACGAACATTATATTTTTAAACCGTTATTCATATACAAATAACAAACACACACACGCATACAGACATAATATTATTTATCATCGCACACACGATTAAATAAAATAGAATCTTAGCTGCGACGGATCAATGGTAGGGCATTTTGCCAGCCTGCAGAGAGCCACTCCAGAGGCGCGTCTATATATAAAATCACGATCCTTTGCAGTCGATGACGACTGGCTGTTATTTAGTCATGGTGCATATAGTGTCGTCGTTTTCGTGTAATTCGGTTCTTCATACGCACCGAACCACACACGCACATACACATACACTCACAAATGATACGGAAGAGGATACGACTGTGATGCGAGCTAGACGGACAAAAACACGCGCTCTATATTTACACATCGTATAGAATGATATTTTAAGTACTTGGATTTTTTTTTCTTTACAAAAGATAGAAGCATTTGAAACGTGGTATTAGAAAGAAATATTGAAAATTTCTCGGACTGAACAAATTATTAAGATCGAATGAATGAATCGAAATCAAAATAGAGAACCGAATAGGAGTAAACTCGGATAAAGACATTTAGAGGCCTCCAGGATCAAACTTTTCAACGAGTCTCTCAACAAATAAAACGAATTGTTACTTCACAGTATATTTAAAAAAAAAAGATTAATTCAAGCATTATTTAGATTAACATACGTATATTTTTATAAAAAAAACTTAAACTAACTATAGTTTTTTCATTAAAGGTCAACGACAAAAAATATTAAAAAGTAATAATATATCAAAATACAAAAAAAACATGGGTGCAGCCACTGTTGTAGGTGGGTAATTGGGAAGATAGGCTATAAACGGGAATTTAATATATATCTGTAAGCAACGATAAACCATTGCTAACGAAAAAACGATTCTGAGCCGAGTTCAGTTGATAATGTTGCTTTGCGAACAATATAATATATGGTATTATGTCATATGATGGTAAAACTACAACAATGATAGTTTAAAAATTATTATTAAAATAATAAAAACTTAATAATAACAAAATACAAATAAAAACGGTTGCCAATGACAACCTTATTTTTAATCTTTCAATCTTTGTTAACCTATAGACCGAAGTTTTCTCATTATCTCTAATATTAATGAGAATTGAAAAAAAATTACCTTTTTAAAGTAGTACCACCCCGAGAACATTCCCCTTTAGAAAAGGTATTATACTTGATATTCGGATTATGCTTTCTGGTAGAAAAAGTGTTCATATAAAAAAATAAAATAAACATCATTGCGAAACCAATTCATTCCTCGTTTCACTCAGAATCTAAAATTAATAATAATTAAATTTTGGAAAAAAAAAAGGGTCCTTGGAGTCTTAGGCCCTGGGACATTACCCCTTTGACTCCTTTCCTCCCACAATCCGGGCTCGGATAGGAAGAATGAATACAGATTGTAAATCCAATGGAAAACTATGCGTGGATCATGACTAAATAAACAGGCATCATCGCTAATCCATTTTCTCCGGATTTGGCAGAAACAATACACTATAACCCAATGAAAAATAATTTTTATTCCAAATCTAGAAAGCAATAATTTTTAGGCTAGCGACCACGTCTGTTTTATTTGGTCAAGGCGAGAATAACAATAATAATTGAATAACGAAAGAGTAGACCGACAGCCAATGATTCATATCAAACGCATCACAGGAGATATATTGTATGGAAATAACTTGTATATAATATGGTCACACTGTATACACGATATGTACTATAAAATATAAATATACACGCATAAATGTGGTGATCGCGATCGGACGGACGTTCGGATATCCGTGTACGAAAGACAAATTCAAAATGTGTAGTTGCCAAATCGTCTATTTTCGTACATCGCGCGCGTTCTGTTTTTTTCCCGGTCGGGGCATCGGATCAAACGTGGCGTTTGATTGATTTGTTTTCGCGTGCGATCTTAAGCGAAAACGAATAATACTCGTATATTGGATTTCACTAAACGCCGAATAGCATTTCGGTTACCATCACAGTCACGATATTCATAAATCACTCTATAATGCGTATCATCGCTTTCGACTTCTCTTCTTAAACGGTGACTCACCCATCGGATAGTATTCGTCTTTATTTTAGATTCTGAGTGGAGCGAAGAAGCTTATGGTTTTACAATGATGTTTATTTTTTTTTCTCTAGACAACTTTTCTACCAGCAATTTCGCTCCGATTTACATTGATAGCACTTTTTCTAAAATAAAATCTGACCGGTAAGGTACTTTTAAAAGGCCATTTTTCGATTTTCTCGGGAGTTTTTCCAACAAATTATAAAAACCGGAAAAACAGGTATAATATTAAATAAATATTATTGAAGGAAATATAAAATGTATGTGCAATTATTTTACTATAATATGACGTATATACTGTTGACAAAGTAACACTATCAGCCGAACTCCGCTTGGAATCGTTTTTTCGTTAGCAATGGTTCATCGTTGCTTACGGATATACATTAAATTTCAACTCTAATACCTTTCCAATTTTTCACCTATTTTCTTTTTAACTTCGTGCACGGTGGCGCGTTTGTACATTATTCTCCGGGCGTCCCTGTCGTCTATAATATAATATACAACATCCTACATTATACACATGATATGTTATTATTAGGTGTTGGTGAAATACGAAATGCGTATTACGTCGTACTGTACGGAATCAACGTCACTGCATTTTTCGGTGCATCGATACTATGCAGGACATTGTAATAATAATATGCTTTCGTATAGATTTTGGCTGCATTGACGTCGTGTTATTACGGGCGGGGCGAGGGGAGGTGAAGGAGAAGGGGAACAACAACCGTTGTCGACGAATTTCTGGCACGTTCCCATTATAAATATACCTACTCTTCTTATACTGGATGCGACACCGGTCATGTTTCTGTTAATCACCGGCGCACGTCGTATAGGCCGGCACTACCCGATGGTCCAAAACTATATAAGAATTAATTGGACTTTTTATTTTTTTTTTTTTTTTTTTTCTATCAATTTCGGGTTGTCGCCGCTACAGCAGCCGGCCAGAAACGACAAATGTCTTTTCGTTTTTTTTTTAATTTTATTTATAGAGGAGCAAAGTTTTAGTAAAAACTAAAGAGCACAAAACACTCACGTCGTAATATGTAATGAGTGACATCGGTCCGTCCGACCGTCCATCGCGTTCGTTCGTTCGTACACGCGCGCGATGTATAATAAAGTTTGTGAAACAAAAAAAAAAAAAAAAAACTGTTTTTCTATAATTTCCTGCGACAAATATAATCTACGAATGACGAAAAAAAAAATAGGTAGGTACGTGATGTTTATTCGATTTTACACACCATCCGTTGTCCAATCAAAGCGTGCGCCGCGCAGTAAAACCAATATTGACAACTGGCAACGGTACAGAGAAAACAGAACGCGAACGACGGCGGGTTTTTAGTGTGCAAAAGCCGCGCGGAAACACATAAAACACGCGCGCACGCATCATAATGGAAATAATAAAATTATATTTTTAGATTGTAATTTTTAAACGCGAGAAAACAAATACGAACGGGATAAACATATATTTTATATTCAATATTTGCAATAACGGTTTGAACAACGTAGACGCGCGATAAAGTTAAAACGTCTGCAGACGCGCGAAAACCGAAATCGCCGCCGGAGCGCGCAGCCGCGCGCGCACATACGACTGCTACGCTAATCGATGTTACGGTTTTGTTTTTATTATTATTATTTTTTTTTATTCATTTTTACGGTTATCGTCATACAACACTATAATATAATATCGTTAATTTGTTACGGTTTGGACGTGGCCCAGACCGAGTCGAGTTTTTGTTATTTTATTTTTATTTTTGTCGATTCGAAACGCACCGCCGCTGTCGGCGTTATTTATCGCCGACGATGACGCACGATAACGCGTACTTGTGCTCGTGCTATCACGTGAGTTCGCCATCGCGCCGACGAAAACGAGCCCGCGGACGGAAACTGTTCCCCGCCCCGTCCGGACCCGATGAATTCGAGGGCGTGCGTGAAAAAAAGCGTCGGTCGCCCGATTGTGAAAAACCAGTGGAAAGGTCTCCATTTTTCGCGCGTAAAATTTGCCCGGTCGATTTTTCAAAAACATCGAAAGTGTCGTTTCGATTCGCGCGTTGAACGAGATATAAGAGAGCCGCGTTTTCCCCGCGTTTCGTGCATTTACGTCGGTTAACGCACGCTTTCAGTGCGAAAAGTCAAGTCACATTCACCCACGCAATATGTTTTCTGAATCCGGTTGTCAAGTCAAGCCGCAGAAACAATTATTTAGATCAATGTGCGTACAATGAGTTGAATGGCTATTTATTTTTAAAATTTAGCCGAATTTCAAACATTAAAATGTGAAAATTATGTTCAACGATACAAAACGACACACGGAATCCGACGGTATAGTTACGTTACACGCAAAACGTTAAAATGATTGATCTTGCGTTTTCAATTAAAGTTTATTTTCGCTCGACTGTAATGTTCTGAATTATGAATCGGTACGCGTTGTTGCGTCCCTGTATGCCATACGGCTCCGGGTTAAAACGTCCAGTAGTCGAAATGGAGCTCGACAAACGAGGCCAAGTAAATTTAAGTCTAAAACCGAATGGCCAGTGAACGAAATATCCAAGTACTTTTTGTGTCCAAAACATCGATGTTCGAAAAAAAAAAAAAAATAAAAAAATAAGGCACGAAATGTAGACTATGATGTCCAAATTATCACAACAACTTCGAACTGTATAGATTGCAGTTATTATGAATGAAGAACTATGTATATAAGATGCACAGTTATGGTGTACATATTTAAGCTATGATAAAATTGATGACTAAAAAACTAATTGATAAATAACTGCGTATTAGATAAGCGTTAAAAAATAAATACATTTGTTTTCGGACGTGTACATTTTTAATCATTTTATAAGTTGGTTCTTCGGACATTTCGCCTTCTGGGCATTTTAACTGAGTAAACCGCACTACAGTGTAGTGCACAGTATTAATGATACCCAACTATAAACTCGAGAAATTGTATTATATTTCTGTTTTATAACTCCGGGTGCACTCTCTCGCGGTGTCAACTTATTGTCGTGCTCGAGTCGGTTATTATATCTATACACAGGTACTACACGGCGAACCGTTTAAACTTTGAAGTGCGTCTTAATAGACTCCATTGTGGCGGCGTGAGTTTACTGACTCCACTTGTTCGGGATTTTGTACACCGCGTTTATTTTGGTATATTATCTGCCGAGTATAAAGGTACCGTCACACGGCTGTTTCGAGTGGCTTTTGAAGCTATCACTGGGTTCGATAAAGTTGGCCGCGGAGAAAAAGCCAATCGGCTTCTTAATAAAATTATATCATTTCGTTGTTTTATTTTCGCACTATTCTGTTCTATAATTTTGTAAAAATAAAAAAAAAAACCCGTTATGGAAAAATCGATTTTGAAGGTGTTTCTATGGACGGCGATTGTCCGTCGTCTTTGTCCGACGCATAGAAATATGCTCTCGACCAAACGACATTTTGATATTTTGGCCGGAACGATTTAGATTCTTTGAAAACTTTATAATCGTTTGACATCTAGTCTAGAGATTAATCCAGGCATTTTCTGGAATTTGCATTTTCACTTAAAATATACTAAATTTAAAGATTGTGAAAAAAAAATGTTGTCGGTAAAAAGGCCTAGTTTAATTTTCTAGAATAGAAGTGTCAAATAATCATATAATAATATATGGTTTTACAGAATGGATACCGGACTCGCATCGGAATGCATTTTCATGTTACGCTTCGCGTTTAGAAATATTAGAAATATTTAGTACGGTATCGTCGTTATCCTATTTTACAAATACGTTTCTATCCGAAATGTTCGTACATAGGTTCGGTATTGTAATTCGATAATGTTCGTGCAAATTAAATTTCCCAAATTTTCGTGCGACGAAGCGAGAACAATAGTATGGCAAAAGGAAAAAAAAAAGTCGTTTAAAACGTTACAAACGTATTAACGTCTGTGTACAAGTAACAGAATTCTCGCCGTTCTCGGTCTTGTAAGCCGTTCTAAATAAATCCTTTTGAAAGAGAGAGAGAAAAAAAAAAGCTTTTAGTCGTCGCGTATTATAATATTAACGTCGTCGTGACGTCGCGTCACATTGGCCTTAGAACAAAGAGCTCTTTTCGCCGGCGACGACGAGGCGGTTCCTGTCCTCTGCACTGCAGCGTATCCGCGAGTGCGATAATGTTTTACCTATCGTCGTTATTGTATTCGACGAAAAAAACAAAACGAGAAATGCCGTAATGCAAGTACAGAAATAAAAACGTTTTTTGCGTGCCAAAAATTAGTCTCGAGTGTAAAAAAATAGAAACAAAAAAACACCCCCGCGACTTTTTAAGTGCCGCGATCGAAAACCGGATTAGCCGCGCGATAATGCGTAAGCACGTACCGAAGTATAACATTACCTAATACGCGCTATATTGCGCGCGTCGCTATTCGCCGGCTTTGGACAATACGAACGAATTATTAAAAAAAAAAAAAAAACCGAACGGACGTTTTTCCCGTCCGGTGGACCGCGAAAAAACTTTTGTATAATTTTCGGGGAGGAAAAAAAAAAATAGGTCCGTCGCCGCTTATCGGTAGCGTTTAATCGAAAAAACCCGCCGTTATAATATCACGTCGTACCGCCGGGTCTCGCACTACCCCCCCCCCCTTCCCCCCCGTCGGCGTTTATGTTGTACGCCGCGAAAACCGTCTCCCCCATCTCACTCCTCGCGCTCTCTCGCTCTCGCTCTCTCTCTCTCTCTCTCTCTCTCTCTCTCTCTCTCTCTGTCCGCGCGCGCGGCCGAGCGCGTCGCCGGTGCAGCGCAACAGGCGTTTTCCGAAACGGATTTTGGCGAAACCCGGCACGTTTTGCAATGTTCCCGTCGCTATCGCGGCGTTTCCCCGTTTCCGAGGGGGCCCCGGGTTTCGGAACGCCGGGCCGATAAACGCGGGCGCGCGCGACCGCGCGAAACGTTGCGTCGCGCTTTACGCGGCGACCGCTCTCGTACCGGCCGGCACACCGCGGCGTCCCTCGCCGCCGCGCCGCCGCGGCCGGCGCGTTTTACATACTCGCCGGCGGAAATAGAATATTTTATCGCCGCCGCCGTACGTCCTGTGGTGCACGAAATCGTTTTTCCGCCGACTGATTTCGCAGGGCCCGCTGCCAGAGTTTTTCGGCCGGCCGCCGCGCTGTCACGCAGCCGCGACGTCTCGCGCACGCCGCACGCGTGTCGCACATACGAGTGTACGCGCGGGACGATTGGGACCGAGCGCGCCCGACCGCGATTTCTTTCGATAGGGTTTCGCGTTACGCGCGTTCGAATTCTGATTTTCCGGGACTTTCCGGTGTCCCTAGCCACCTACCCACCTATCCGACTATGAATGTATTCCATGGAGGTCATTTTTCGGTTTCCCAAGAGTTCATCCAGCACATGTGACGAACATGGGAAAACTGGGGAAAACTCGGGAAAAACGGGAAAATTATACTATGACAATATGACATATTATTGATAAAGCATCACTATTCACTGAACTCCACTCAGAATCGTTTTTTCGTTAGCAGAGGTTTATTGTTGCTCACAGACATACATTAAATTCGCTTCTGTATCCTACCTTCCCAACTCCTCAACTATAACAGTGGCTGCACCCACTTGCGAAGTATGTCAATTTTTTTTCTTTTTTATAAACCCCTTGGTTTTTGACAGATGGACGCTCTTGTGTCTCAGTCAAACTATAACGGACAATACAACAAAATCTACTTTCCGCAGACCACGTAGAACTCGTATAATTTCACTAATAAAATTAAAAGAGGATATTATTCGTGGTGGGGGGGGGGAGCAGACGACACGCTTCTTTTTAAATTCATTTTTTTTTTTAAATATTACAGTAATTTCAAACCGATAAATTAGTTTATAATTCCAAACGATGTATTGAACGCTGTATCCGGAATAATAATTAGAAAAATAGGAAACACGCATCGGTCATGCCTAGGGTTGCCACCACTCAGGGTTTCACCCGAATACTCCGGTTTTACATATAAATCTTCGGGCTACGGAGTACGGGTTTAGAAATTATTCTCCGGGTCGTCGTAAAATCAATACTATTCATATAATTGTATACAGTTTGTCGATAAGCAACGAGAACACTATTTTTCATTCGCCAAAATACGAGATAAAATACGATTTATCGACTATTGGTTTATACGTTCAATTTATACATAAGCGTATTGGTACAGACACGATAATTTTTTGTTAACGACCTTTACTTTTTTAGTCGTACCCTCCGGAATATTGTCCTTTTTCAATTTTATAGTAAATGATTTTACTCTGAAACGAAAATTAAGCGAATGCTAAACCTAAACAATTGCGGATATAACGTCCTCTTAAGAATTCCAGAAACACACGGAGTATTAGTTTAAATACATTTTGGTGTTAACATTTTTGAATTTCCGTCAACCCGTCAACGAAATATTCCACTTTTAAGTTTAGTTAGGGGAGAGTAGTGGAGTAAAATATGGGGCGAGCACGTTTAATGAATCGTTCTGTATACGTATCGTGCGGTATGTGATACTATTATTATTATTATTATTATTATTATTGTAGTCGAGCGAGCTGTTTTAAATGACAATGCTGCAGTAATTTCCCAACCCGTCCACCGTCGCCACAATCTCGAAAACGATCGCGTCATTTGCGCCGCTCATCTATTCACTTAATAACATAATGTCAATTCGGTCGTAGACTAACGAAGTGACGGAAGAGTCGATCGATTATCGATAAGTCCAACAGTCAGAATCGTATAGTTTATCAGAATTACGTAAGAATATAAGTAATCGGTGGAGTGATCTTCGTACGTTCAAATTAAATATAGTCAGTACAAGCCATGTAATATATTACAGTGTAATATTATTAAGTATAGGTGTAATCAAATCACGAATAAAATGAGAAAATTATACGTAATTTTTTTTACAAATAAATATGGTAGGAAACTACCAAAAAAACTGGTAGGATGTGGAACCAAGATACAGGGATGGGTGATGAAATATTAACCAAAAAATATCGTCTGTTTTCCCAAGTTTGTGCCTGAGGGGAGCTTTTGGGGGTCTAACCGTCCCCCACGAAACATTTTCGTAATATATTATACTATATAAAATCGTTCACCTAACCTAACCAGAGTAGTACAGGTAAAACTACGAGGAAATCAAATAGTAAAACGAGTAGATGAATTTACATACCCGGAGAGCACAATCAGCAATGATGAAAGGAATAGGAGCGAAATAATAAAACGTATCTGTTAACCCAGAGTAGCCTTTAACAACAATAAAACACCACTTATATCAAGAAACATTAGTCTAAAAATATGGAAAAATCTATTGAAGACGCATGTATAGAGTATGAAATATGGCCCTATGTGGATGTGAAATCTGGGAAATATTAGTGAGAAAACGAAAAAGACTAGAGACGTTTGATATATGGTGCTATGGAAGAATGTCAAGGGCAAGTTGGATGGCCAGAATAACCAATGGGAAGGCGCTGAAAAGAATATCAGATGGAACGTTATTATGGAGAAATACTCGTATAGTTAGAATACGAAACGGTTTGTATAGATCGTATAATGCAACGCGAAGGAATGTTAAAACTGGTTGTGAAAGGAAGCGTAGAGGAAGAACCATATTGGGAGGCCGTGATTAGAGTATGTTCAACAGATAATAAAGGACCAAAGATGCAACTCGTATGTAGAAATTAAACGGTAAGCGGACAATAGAGAAGAACGGAAAAATA
Source organism: Cinara cedri (assembly GCA_902439185.1). NCBI lineage: Eukaryota > Metazoa > Arthropoda > Insecta > Hemiptera > Aphididae > Cinara > Cinara cedri. The sequence continues at coordinate 279,782 of CABPRJ010001941.1, read as the reverse complement.
TATAGCTGCAAAACCAATCTGCGGGTTGAAACCACGGAGATACGGTATTAGAATAAAAAATCAGAACACTATACATTTTCAATGGCTCACACCCTCTCTCACCCACCCTCCCTCTTTCCCTCCCCCCCCCAAAAAAACTATTTTCCAGTTACGGCCTCAGCGCAGGCCTCGTAAACGCGTCACCGAAGTGTCAAATACGAGTTATACTTAAAAAACGAACTGTGAATTATTTCGGGACGGTCGTTTGGATTAGAGGTTTACGTACCTTGGGCCGACGATTCGTGCAACCTCGGGTCGCTGCAGCCGCTACTGCGTACGCTCGTTCTGCTGTCGCTGAGCTGTTCATATTGGGCGCCCACGGCCGCGGCCACCAGAGCTTTCTTCCTGATGGAACGACCGCCGCTCGTCCGGGCGCTCTGGGACCGGGCGGCCGGACGGCGGCGCTTGTTGTCTTCGGCGGCTGCCGCGGCGGCCGCGCCCGTGACGTGCCGGTGTGGCGGCGGCGTGGACGCGGCAGCCGCGGCGCAGGCCATCAGGTGTTCCGTGCTGCCTGGCGGGAAGCCGAACGTGCATATGGACGCGGACCGGCCCTTGTTGTACATCATGGCCTCCATGTCTCAGACAGTGTGCGGTCGCCGTCAGCTGTCTTTGTAGCCGTACGATTACACTCGCAGTCCTAAACGTCTGCAAAACCAAAGATTTCGGTCAGAACAAATGGTATTTCGCGTATGTATTGTTTTCGATATTATAACGTCGGTTTTCTTTCATTTGAGACCCCAGTCGTTTCACACGGTAAATGTTACAGCGATTTAGAGGCAAAAAGACTTTTCGACAAATGGAGGTTTTTTTTTTTTTTTGTATTATTATGTGCGAAAATTCTCGAGTCCACAACCCCTACAGTGTCGTGCTCAGCACTTTCGTACGGGGCGGGTAGATTTGATTGTAACTAGTTATAGGTGTCATTAAAGATAAATTCACGTAGAAATTTGTACAATAATCGGTTCAACATTTCTTCGAACAAAGTAATGTGGGGGCGATTAGGTACTCTCACTCCCTCCCCCTCCCGCCATAGACATATCATTGATTACGTGTGACGTACGGCATGTTTGTTGCAAGAAACGGCATTTACGACATCGTTTACAACTTACAACTCTGGAGTTTTTGTCATCCGGATCCGAATATAATAATACAATCTGGATAGTAGTCTGGGTGGAAAAAAACGTTTCACTACCAATCGTACCGGTCGATTTACAGTATCGACGATTTATACCGTCCGACGACGACACAGTGTCTAAAATGTTACAAATCGTTTTTTTTCCCCGTTCCTTTTAAATATACTTTTAGATTCGTTGTGTATATATTATATACCTATACTATCAACTACTGCTGTAAAATATATTTTTTATACCGAGTCAACTTTTGAGAGTTATAATATAAATGAGTATTTCAAAATGGAAACGGATAAAAAATGTGTTTTTAGAATATCGTGCCCAACAGACGAGACATTTTAAAGATAATGTTTTCTCGTATTTCGATCATTGCAAGGAAATACGAGTATTAACAACATGTCATTTCGCGATCAATTATTATCCTGAAAAATAATGAATAATAGTCGCAGTTTTTTTTTTTTTTGTCGATGTGCGATAAATCGAGAAAACGACGAAAAAAAACGTCAAGACGTTAAAATTACGCCGCATATAAGAAAAAAATGGACCAAAATCACGACGTACCGAATAATGCAAAACAGTAATATTATTATTCTTTGAGAGAAAGACGTTGAAAAATATACTAACCCGTCAGAAATGAAATTACTGGAAAACACGATAGGGAAAATATACATCGATTAGAAAAGCATTGTCTTCTAAATCCTAATATAAAGTGTTTATTAAAATACAAGTGACTGGATTGATAGAAATATGTATCAATGGTTAACTGACGAAAAAATTGTTCTACTTATTTACTTTGGTATACTTCGAAATCTACTGGCAAACCAGTTGTTACCGATTTACTGTGTAATAAGATTTACGAGGTGATAGCGGTAAACCAAACAACCGGTAAACGCCCCCGAGGAACCGAAAGTCGGAAACGGTGGTCAGTTCGAGTGAATGAAAACTTTACTGAAGATACTGTTCATTTGTAGGCCACTTTATTGGCGGGTAATTAGGAAGGTTGGATGCACAAGGTCGGTAATTTTAGTTTATGAACTATATGCAACGATAAATTACTGTAAGAAAAAAAAAACGATTCTGAACGGAGTAGTATTAGTCGAAGTGTTTTGCCCCGTAGCCAAGGTAACTTAGAAATCGAAAAAATTCAAAATCGATGTACCGTCATTTGTTAGTTATTTAAATGTTTCTAATAAAACCGTCGGGAATCTAGGAACACGTTTAAAATAAAGAACTATCGGGTGAAAAGTCCGCGCCGCTCCGGGGTACATTCGGTACGGTAATTCGGAGCGTTTTCTTAACCAAAAAGTGTTCAGCAATAACACACGATATGCGATTTTTCCGGAAAGAAAATATTAGCAATGTCGCGAAAAGCTCGTCTCGAATCAATTATCAAACGCGACGAAAAAGACGCGCGCCGTTAAGTGTACGAAACTGACAACGCGGTATCGGCGAAAAAGCGTTTTCCGAGTAGCGAAAAAAAAAAAAGCGCGGCGCGCAATAGGACTGTGGCCGTTTCTCTGCAGTTATCGCCGCTCCGAGCAATCCGCAAAAGCATAACCGGATGACGCACAATGAATCACGGCCGCTGGGCGGAGGGACTTAGCGCGGTAAAGCCGCACGTGAGGCTGGACGAGAAGAAAAAAAAACAAAACGGAGGGAGGGGGGAAACATAAAAAAAAAAAAACAAGCAACATCCAAATGCAAAAGTATTGCGAACGACACGCGGATTAGACTTGTGGCGGCCCCGCCGGAATAAACGGCAAACATAAACGTTTCGGAACGCGCGAGCGCGGACGAAATATAATTTACGGACGTTTGACAATTTCGGCGGTTCGCGCCCGAGGGACGTCTCGTATCCGTCGTCGTCGTCGTCGTTGTTGTTGTTACTGTTACTGTTATTATTTGACCGTCGTTATTTCCTTATCGCGAACCCCGCGCACGTCCCGGGCGCGGGCCTGCCGCGGACGCGCGAAAACGCCGTGAACGAATTAATTAATCGATTAATTATCATCGCGTTATTATTATTATTACGTCGTTTCGCGGCGCGTTTGCCGAGCCAAAATACTATTCCAACCGTACCGCGCAATCGCTACACATAACGTTCCGCGCGTACGACGGACGGCCACATTGTGCACGTGTTTATTCGGCGTCTGACGAACGGCCCCACACTTGCGCGGCCGTCCGAACGAAAAAGAAAACAACCGGCCGGCCCCGTGCCAAACGTCTTTGCCGCACTGAAATTCCGTATTGTTGTCCGTTTCGATTTATTCGCGTCGATATTACGCGCGACGGCGTGAACCGTGGACGCGACGTTACTGTGCGCTGCGAGATAACCGTGCCGGGAACAGGGGCCGTGCGTAGGGATTCGTCACTCTGGGAAAACAACAACAACAACAACAACAACAAAACAAAAATCGCGACTGTGTGCGCCTGTCTCTCCGCCACCAACCACTCCTCTGTCCTCTATTATTTAAAAACTAAAGCCGTCCCCTAAATTCGGCCGCCCGAGAACCGTGGTCGTTTTAAATATTATCTGTTGTTATTGGTCGATTCGAAACACAACATGTTATGTGCGCGCGAGAGAAGGGGAGTGAGAGAAGCGTCCTGATAAGACGCAATTTTTTCACGCCAGAACAAAGTGTTTGTACGGGGGTTTTTTTTTTCGCGTCATAATTAATCGTGCAAGAATACTGAAAATACGGCCGCGCGACCGTAAAAAAAAAAAATCAACGTGCAAGTCGGTTTTTCACATTGACGTGCAATTTTCGCATTCACGAGACGCGATGACAGTTTTGCTCACAGTTTTACACGGTTTTCAACACTCAGTGCGCACTGCAACATAAAATCATCGAGTGATGTTCGTCTATTATTTTTTCTAATTTTTCTATAGGTATTATTGCTCTATGACGTTAATTATAATTATTGAAATCAATAATCGTTAATTATTTCCATAAATGTCGTGTTGATGGTTAAGTTCGCAGTACCCATTTGTTATTGTAGCTGTGGTTGTATCTGTGTTATAGTTATGCAGTAGACGAAGTTCACATGTATTAACTGAAGTGAAACGGCGATTAGATTTTACACTATAACCTATAAGACTATAAGTGACATGTATTTAAACATTTGTTTTTAAATGATTTTAAAATAGGTAATTTAATTTGATACGCAGTTTTGTCGGCGTTAAAGCGTATAGTTTTTTTTTTTTTTTCTTATATATAAAATTAAACTTTTCTTCAATATTTTCAATGTTTAATTAGGTTTATTAAGAAACAAAAGTCATGTACGTACTAAGGAACGCGCAGTCACCAAATTTCGCACTGTAAATTGCAGTACAATTGATTTTCTATAGATTCATTTTTCGGACCCCCCCTCACCCGTTGAATAGATCCTGGTTGCGCCGCTGGTATCGTGTTCTATTCGTACTGTTCTTTGTTCGCGATTTTATGATCACATAGTATCTATTTGTCTATGATATAAACCGCGTATTCGAACGCCGTACGTGTTTACACATGTATACAAAATATATTTTAGGTTATATTATTGTGTAAATAGCTTTTTGCACGTCATAAAAACCGCGCGTATGTGATTTATCGTAAACAAGGTTTCGGTTTCCCCCCTCCCCCCTCGGTTTCTGTTTAATTGCTCGAAATTTGTCATTGCGATTTTTCCGTATTATGGCCTGTATTTCAAATTCTGTTTACGCTTCATCGCGTTGTATGTTTACACTCGCGCGAACGTCTTGCGTCGAAATTCTATAAAAAGCATCGTATTTCGGTGTTGTTCGTTCGTCGTGTGATATTATGTGCGTACGAGTGTATAGTACAGTAGAAGCCGCGGGACCGAGGTGAAACGTGTCAATTAACCGATTGTTTCTAATAAACGATTGGTTTTAATATACGACCGTCCCTATATGCATTTTGTTTCCGTAACGCGACTGTATCAATTATCCGTGTTCCTAATTAGCGGCTTCTACTGTTGTTAAAAGTACTCAAAATTTATTGAATTTTAAACCGTACCCATTAACGGATTTCGATTTTTTTTTTTTTCAATTTAGACGAAACATCCGAAAAACATTATCGTTATTATTCAGAAACCGTGGCAGACGTTTTTCAACGATAAAATCATTTATTAAGAATACGCGTAGCGAAGAATCTTTTAAACGCTCCGCAACGTTTATTTCATCACTGTTTCTCGTTAAATGAAAGACCGTGTGATGCTATAGTATTTTTTTTTTTTTTTTTTTTTTTTTTTTATCTTTTTCTTATGAAACGGATTACGGAAATATTTTTTTACCCTCCGAACGTATAATATTTTAAGAAGTCAAAAATAAAATTAGTCGTTTGTCGGAAAAGAAATACGCATAACAACTACTTAGAGCGTAGACGCGCGCGTGATTAAAAATAACAAATCGCTTTTTAGATTTGTTTTTTTTTTTTTTTTTTGTACAATATTGTTGTCGGACGAAAAAGAAAAGTAATTTTTAGGAGTATAATAGACGCGTATTTACTATACAGCTCGTATTGGTTTTTAGTTAAACGTTAAGTCTAAAATATTATGTGCGTGTACAACTAACGTTGTTGGGAATTCAAACATTTTAAACGTTACACGTATATTAAAAACACGAAACGCAACGAATCGTAAAATTAAATAATAATAACGCTGTGAATAATAATAATTGGAGTGAAAAAAAAAAAAATTACGGAAAAAACGACATGACTACACGCTAAAAGCACTTACCTATATTATTATATATCTGCTAAATCCATTTAGATTTGAAAACACAAACTTGAAACCAGTGCCAACTGACAATTACCGTTTTGCCTAAAACATTTGTACGTGACTGGTAAAATTGGCTATAGGTTGGAAAAAAAACTTATATCATCGTCATCCACGACGCCAAAAAAAAAAAAACAAAATAATTTCCGATGTAGGTAAATATTTTGTATGATATTATTATTTATTAATAAGAATTTGGGCGTCGTTTTTTTTTTTCGAGATTCCAAGTGAATCGGCGGGGAATGCATTGATTTTACATGCTTATGATGTTTGTTATTATTATTTTTTTTAAATTTATGAATAGTTATTCTACCAGAAATCTTGCTTCGATTTTCAAGTGTAGCACTTTTACACTATAAGGTACTTTTCCTGGGGTAGTACTTTAAACAGATCTTTTGATTTTAGGGGTTTTCATAATAAACGGGGAAAAACATAGGAAAACCGGGAAAACTTACAAAATATAATATTTTAAAAATTTTCAATATTTTTTTCAATATTTATTAAGACACCTAAAATTAACAAATAATAATTATTTATGATAATAGTACCTAGTTTTCTATATCTGCTATATATTTCAATATTCTTCTCTCCGTGTACAATATAATCACCCCATGCTCACAGGCCTGAGGCCACCACTGATAAAGTTGTTATTGCCCTGTTGAAACGGCGATTTTTCATGATAGTATTAATGTCACGGTAGTGAATTTTTACTATTTCGATACTCGATCTCGTAAACACCCGGAATGCGCATGTCAAAAACGTATAAATCAGGAAAAACCATGTACTATAGTTAAGACATTGTACTTTCCAAATTTGAATGGAATAAATTCCGATATCCTTTAGGGATGCCGCTACTGAACTCGGAGCAAGATTTCTAGTAGAAAAGTTGCGTATAAATAAAAAAAAAACAAAATAAATATTTTCGCTCCACGCAGAATCTAAAATCCAATAGGAAAAAACCTATAAAGTACAAATTTGGGCTCCAGGTTTGTACATTCCAGGTTTTACATTTTGATATTCGTAAATCCAAGATTAAAGATTTGTATTTTCCAGATTTTTACATTTCTGTTATGCATATTTAAGATTTGTATAGATACCCTTTTATGACTATGTGGACTTATTAATGCATTAATTTTTTCATTTCGAGTCTATAGCCCTGAGATGGTGACGAGAATATGTACAATAATGAATGTGTTCAATGACTTGATGTTTAAAAAGTCATATTATTATACTGCGTAACAGAGGACACGTGTTTGTAGATGACAATGGTATGAGCACTTAAATACCCTTCCGCGGGGTGGAGCAGTAGGGAGAGAGAGTGCGCGAAAATGGGTTTTTGGCAAAGACGCGAAGAATAACGTATACTTTTTTTGCTGACGGATAGACGAAAATTATTTGGCAAAAAGTTTTTAGGTTGAGGTTAAGTGTTTTTTGGGCGAAAAAAAAATCCCCATCGGCCTTGCCGAGTTTACGACACCGTGTCGGAAAAATAATTAAACGGGTAAATATTGTCGCTCGGCGAAGCGACGACCGCGACGTTTTGGTTTTTTAACTGCACAGACAGCACGTGTTTCGCGGTCATTTCGACGAAACGCCACGCAACGTATTGTAAATGCAACAACCGTGTACTTAGGTACTTAGGTTTAAAAATAATAACAAACATACGAGTATATACGGGTTGATACTGTTGATGTATGTACCACAATTTAAGGAGGGAAGTTTGAAGAGAGGATATATAGAGTAATTTAATTTGTGTCTGCACGCAAAGATGAACTCCTACTAACGAAAACCGATTCTGAGCAAAGTATTGTAAGTCGTATTCTTTCCATAATGCCAAAGTAACTTAAAAATCAACAACAATTATACCTACTAAAAATTGATAGTTGTTTTTTTGATTAAACAATTGAACATTTGATTGAAAACACGAGGAAAATTCAAAAGTGACCTCTTCAATGCATCAATTAGTTAACAAATGCTACGAGTATGTTCCAATACAACATTTGGTTGGAGCACGATTTCTGGTAGAAAAGTAGTGCATTATATTGATTTTACTATAAATAAAATCAATACATTTCTTGCTTCACTCGAAATTTTTAATTTTAGATTTCAATCAGGGAAGATGTACAATTTTTATATCATATCATGGTAAAAACAACGTTTTTCGTTACACCTGTAAATATGTTTGTGCACACCACGTATATTTTTCGACCCACGTGTAAAAAAACAAAAACTAATAATAATAAACTAATAAATTACACGCATCAAGTACACAGTGGTGTCGGACTCGATTTATTTCGTTAAAAAAAAAAAAAAAAAAAAATGAGTAAAAACTTTCTTTACGGACGATCAATCAAGCAAAAATCGGGAGTGTGTAAAAACCATTTATCAGCTAGACGTGCGTAAATTATGTATAAGGGGTTGGAGTCGTACATAACACAATATTAATTGGATAAAATTATTACTATTTTATTTTTTCGACATTTTATTAGAAAAATAAAAACGCCGGTCATAAGCAACAGTTGTGTTGCCGTGTCGCTGTCGGGCACAAACTTCGTTGAGCGAGTGTACGCGCATCTTTACGAAACGATATAAAAATCCAGCGGGGTCGTTTAAATATTTGGTAGACTGTAGCAAAAATTAAACAAATGCTCTGATTGATATAAGTCATTTACTCTCTCACCTCCAAAACAAAACAAAAAAAAAAAAAAACCGCTTTCATCTAATAATTGTTGTTTCAGATTTTAGTACTTCCAAAGAAATACGTTTTATTTAAAATTAAAAAAATCGTCGTTAAACGTGATCAAAATCGGTCGGAAAATGGTAAAATCAAAAATTTGATCTAGAAAACTATTGATATAGATAACAATTTGCGACACGAACAAATAGTATGAAATAATATGAAACATTTTTCGATATTTTGATACTTGTTTCAAGCTAGAAAACGACCAAACCGGCGATCTGTTCGGCAACAATAAAAGTTAGACTGGGATAAATGTCCAAGTGACATGCTTCTAAAATCATTAAATTGTAAAAATTGCTAAGTATATATTCACGTGATAGTTTTAAAACACTGTTTTCTGTGCACGGAGTCAACGGGTCGTAGTTCTAGAACTAGAAAAAAAAATCGTTATCATGCACCGGTTAAACGTCAACTTCTTTCGTCTACAACTTCTCTTAATGTGTTTTTGCACATCCGATCCAGGTCTGATTTTAGATTCGAAACGTAGCGAAAGATCTTTTGGTTTTACTATGATGTGTGCTTTTTATTTTCTGATTGTAAACAACTTTTCGAAAAAAAAATGTTACTACTCTAAAGTGTAACACTTTTACAGAAAGATAATTTTCTCTAGTTTGCATATTAAAAAGGTACTTTTTTGATTTTCTAAGACGTTTTCGAAATAATTGGATTAAACCAGAAATAAAATTATAAGTGATACGGCAAATATTTAAAGCGTTCCGCGGTGTTGTCGTTTTCATTGTTTTCAATGTTTGTTCATGATGTTTTTTTACCAGAAATATTGCTCCAGCAATATTCTAATCGAAAAATTACAGGATATCGATTTTTTTCTTTATAATTTATAAGTCCCCTTCTTTTATATATAAATTGTAATTCAGTTTACAATTTAATGGAAAAACTTGATATTTTGACAAAAAACTTATATTTGCTTTTTCTAGTCGTGGTAAAATGTTTAAAACATTTAAGTTATTTTTGAACATTTTATAAGCATTTTTATTTTACGTTTTTTTTACATAGTTTTTATTTGGTAGGGACTCTGTCCCTAAAAATACAATTTTTAGACTTGTTTTTCGTTAGCAACAGTTTATCGTTGTTTACAGGTATAAATTATATAACTTTTATTTATTCCACCTTTCATGCTACCCACCTACAACCATTACAACGCCCGTCCCCACTATATCAGTTCTTTTTACTATTGCACATATTATGAACTGTTTCCGGAGACTTTATTTAAAATCATACAATTTTCCCGGGAAAGCTTTCAAAACGAATGAACTCGGATCGGACGTTCGTGACGTACGAACGAGTACCTAATAAAGTTTATGGTGAATTTCATTCGGAAAAAAATACAGGTTAAAAAAAGATGGGCATACTTTGTACGATGAGTGAGCTATTGTTGTAGGTGAGAAGGTAAAAAGGTAGGATATTATAGAGAGGAATTTAATGTATATCTGTACGCAATGATTAATTATTGCTGACGAAAAACGATTCTGAGTGGGATTCGGTTATATATGGTTTGAAAGGCCTTAATATGTACGATGTTCGTCAAAATTTGATATTAATACTCTTAAGTACAAAAAAATCTACTATATTTTATTAGATTTTTTTTTTTCGATTACAAAGTACAACTTACCTCTTGATAAATTTTCAAGAATTTCTGTTTAGTTAAATAATTTCATCTACAGAGAACCTACTGAATAAAATTGACGTAAAAACCTCGTAAAATTGAGATGTCTATAAATACCTCGAAAATGACTAAAATGCTTTGAAAATTTTAGCACGTCAAGGCAAATATAAGTCGTTTGTCCAAATATCAAGTCTCTACGAATATTTTTAACCGAATCGCAATAAAAGAACAAAATTGAAAATAATATATTTCGTAAATTTTCCGGTTTTTCCTACGTTTTTTCCTGGTTTTTCCCAATTATTATAATTGCTTGGAAAATGAGAAAAAGACTTTTATAAATTACCAATAAGATAAAATTTACTTTCACAAAAGGTACTACACTTGAGAATCTAAGTGAGATTTCTGGTAGAAAAGTTATTCACAGATAAAAAAAAAAAAATAAAAATCATTGTAAAAACAATACATATCTCGTTTCGCTTATTACAATCTAAAAGGTACTTGTCATACTTGAGCGTTGACGGAGTGGCCATTGAAATAATTTCGCTTTAAATATAATTTTTGAATGCAATTTCCCATCAGAATTTAGTAAGTATTGAAGTTAGGAATATTTTTTTTATCGATTATCCGGTACAACTGGTAGTAGCAAAATTAAAATATGTTTGAATCACTATAGTAAAAACGTGTTCATGTTGCACGCATATTGCACACAATAGCTAATTAATGTATTTAGAGTCTAAGAATGGAAATGAACCACGTTAACTGTACATCTTATTGGGATGAAATTTCCCTTTTTCGAGTGAAATAAACATGTACCTCAGAGGCACACTACGAAAAAACGATGACACACGATGGATTTTAGTCAGACAAGGATTGAGTCATCTTTAATATTAGCGTAGCTTAGGGCTTTTCACAAATAATTAATATGTTAAGTTTTCCGTGCAAACTTGATGTGTCATGCCACATAAACCAAATTTTAAACGTACGTATGTATTTTAATGTTATTTAATTAATTAGTTTCAGTATAGAACGATTTCATACACTTACATGGTTAAAAAAAAAAAAAAAGAAAGGTAAGATAATGGGAACGGGTGCAGCTACTGATGTAGGTGATGTAGGTGGGAATTGGGAAGGTAGGACATAGACGGGAATTTAATGTATATCTGTAATCGACGATAAACCATTGCTTACGAAAAAACGATTATGAGCCGAGTTCAGTTGATAGTGATGCTTTGTCGACAACATACATGTCATATTATGGTAAAATAATTAAATAGGTATTATATATTTTTTTTAATAATATTTGTTTAATATTGTACCAATTTTCCCGGTTTATTACATATACTTAGAAAACTCTTGGGAAAATCGAATGATGACCACCTTAAAGTACGTTTTTAGTAGGATTTCTTTTCAGAAAAAGCGCTACTATTGTAAATCGGAGCAAAATTGCTGCTATAAAATTTGTCCGCAGGATATTTAAATTCGTAAATCACATTTATTACGTTTCGTTTAAATTGTTCCGTTTTTTTCGGTTTTTCGCATTTGACGAAAAAACTCTTGAGAAAATCGAAAAAATACGTTTCCCAAAGTACCTTGCTGGGCCTTCCGAATGAGGCGCTACACTTAGATATCCGAGTAAGTATTCCGGTAGAAAAGTTGCGCACAGGTAAAACGGAAAAAAAAAACAACGCCTTTGTAAGACCATAAGCTTATTCGCTCGAGAATCTAAAAAAAACGTATTCACAATACGGTCAAACTAATAACGCGTAAAGTTTGACCATAATCTCACCGACCGAAACCAATCGGGCAAAACGAATAATCGACACGCCGTGAAACGCGTCACGGCGATCACCGACGCGTCGCGTCGCACGCGAAACCCGTCCGAATGAATAGGTACCCGGTACGGGGGGGGAGGGGGGGGGGTTATCGATTCGCGGCGGCGTGGAGGGATGTCCATCGCAGCGGCTGCCCCGCGGCCAAATAGGGCAGTCGGACGGGCGGGTGTTGGACGGAGTTAGATAATTACGTTAACCGGATTGGTCCGCGGGTTCGAGTGTCCGGGACCCAGCGGCGCCCGTCTCCAGTGGTCCCGGTCCCGATCCCGTCCGCGTACGTTATTCGCCGGTGTTTCGCCGGTTTTTTCTCGAAAACCCGTTTCGCAGGGAAACACCTCCGCGCCGCCGGTCGATACCGCCGGGTGGTACCGCGGACACCCGCTTGCCGTTGCGCGACGAGAGATTCGTATACGTACTTGCAGTGGATTCGTTGCCGCGACGGTCCCGCGACGGGCATCGGTCGTTGTGGTGGTATCGTGCGCCCGCGCGACGCCTTATACAATAACTGTTATCCGTCGGCCGTGGCAATACGCGGACGGACAACGGTTGTTTGTTATTTCTGACGAAAAAAAAAAAAAAATAATAATAAAAAAAATAATAATACAAAAATATAACCGACGGGAAACGGGCTGGGCGGGCTCGCCGGGCGGGCTCGTGGACGGCGCGCAAAAGTCAAACTGACGGACCGACACTCGGATCGCGCGTACGGATCGGAACGCCGCCGGTTCGCGCCGGGCCTGCGCGTCGCGTCGCGCGCGCGTTTACTACGCGCGCGACGCGTTTATAAATAATTCGTTACGATATCCCGTGGCGAACGCACACGCGCGCGTCCGCACCCGCGTTTAATTTTAATCCGTTTCGGGTTCGGTAACCGGACGGGGAAACCGTACGGACACCACACAACTCGGCGTGTGAGACGACGGCACGACACGGCTATACATACACACGCATAATAATAATGATTATGATATATTTGTTTTTTTTTTTTTATACGCGTCCAGGAGACACCGAGTCACAGCCACCGCACGGTCTTTTCGCGGAATCGTTAAAAAACGAAAAAAAAATTAATATTATTTCTGGACGTGTTTCGGATTTGATCGTCTCGCCCGGCGCGATTCGGTGACCGCGTCGTCGGCGGAGCGTATGCAACACGTGTAGGACAGAGTCGCTGCCGGTACCGAAAGGGAACGGTTTCGATTGTTCGCACGGTCATCGAATTACACAACGGAATTAACCCTTACTATTCGGACTTTTTCAAATTATTCTGACCATTCGGTTTGTACGGTTTTTTAGTCATTGACGGCCGTTTGAAATTGCCGTGTTTTTTTTTTATTTAGTTTTGTGGCGGATAAAGTTTTATCGACTCCTCGATTAAGTATTTAACGTTAACTGGGGGGAGGGGGCGCCTTGGGGGATCGCGAGTGGTGTCCACGGCGCTATGACTACAGGAGTGTCATTGCAAATTTATAAGGTTCTGTAATTGTTTTTTTTTTTTTTTTTTTAACAATAAACATACGAGTGAACGCCCGACGGACAGGCTAAGCTCTTTTCTTTTTTCTCTTTGTATATTTTTCTGTTACCGAGTGCCGATTTTACTAGGCACTGCACTGAGGCTATTGCGACCGTTTCGAACGTTTTCGATTAATCTGACTAATATTTCGTGAACCCAACACGGAATAACTGATTTATCGTAGTGTATACAATATATATATATATATATATATTATTTTTTAAACGTACGAAAAAAAGTTCAAAATGTAAAGTATCACTTTTGGGAGGTATGTCGTTCGCACCAAATCTAAAATATCTGAAGTGTGCTATAAAATTCGAGTTTGAAAAATGTCAATTGTAATTTACGTCAAATCGAAGTAGTGTCGTTTTATACATTCTCAGCAATAATACAGCCATACTATAAAAATCCAAAATTGATTTTGGTATTGAACAATAAAACAATAAAACGCTCAGAGTATATCGTGGAGCAGCAGTACCTATTGTTCGAATTTCCCGGTTTTAGATGTCCCGCGAGATTAGCTCATCATGCGTTAAAATATCTCGATCTGCAGATATTTTCGTCATCGTTTCCCAACTCTGTTTAAAAACGTTAAAAAAAAATGCCTCTTTCAACATTGTTAAGCACGTACCCGGTAAGACGACGACCTCCACGGCAGCGATTACTATCGTTCTCGCGGAATCGTTTTCTAGACGTTTTATTTCTGGACGTTGACGACATTACGCGCACAATTTTTCACCGTCCGATTATTATCGTACACGACTTTCGCCGACTCAATAAAAAACATTCGAACATAACGAATTTTAGCAATATAGTAATTTTTTCAGATTCTTTTTTAAATTTCATGTGACATTAATGCATGATATAAGTGAAACATAATAGGGAGGGGGTAAATAATTTACAATAATACCAAATTTAAAATTAAAATTTGTCTGTGAATTAAAACCAGTATCGTGCTCTATCCAGAATTCAGTGGTGATCAACAACGAACCGCGGGCTTAATCCGGCCCAGCGAAGTCATCTCTAATCTAGATAATTTTATCTGGATATGTTATCTACATAACATTTTTTATCTTTTTATCTTATCTAGATAAATAAAATAATTTTTCTTGATTTGTTTGGTTAACTGTTAATATTTTAATATCAATGATCTTCTTTCTTCGATCTATTCGTTTGTAAATAAATAATTTCAATTTATTGTGCTGCCTTAATGGCCTGTGTCCTGTATCAAATTTCCTATGTGGGTTACAAAAGAAACAAATTTTTTATTATTTTTTCTTACTTTTATTAGTGTACTACATATTTTGACATGATTTAAACATACATGTGTACAAAGTATTTAATACTATTATTGTCTTTACTCTATATTACTCTATGTCTTTGAATAAGTATATTCTGTTTACCTAATAAAATTTTTTTAGACTTTTTAACCACACTAAACAACACAACATTCCGTATACTCTGTATAAAAAACTTTAATAATCTACAAACTAGCATTTAGACATTTTTCTGTTCAACTCACTTCTCACAGTAGTATTAAATTAAAAGTATTAAATGTTTTTATATGTTTTGACTGTTGTACATTACATACAATACACATTTTAGAAAAACCATAGGACTTTTTCTTCAGATTGATTGTTTTAAACTGCTATTATGCGGTAGCCGTCTAGTTTTCCGAGTTTTACGCTGAGTATATTAGGCGAGAGTGCAGTGATAGATATTCAACCGGCGAGCGTTCCGAACGAACAATATGACAATTCATCATTATGTAGGTATACTCGTTGCCGTCCAAAAACCGTAATAATTATAAAACGCCACGGACCCAAAAATGTCGGTGAAAGTCGAACTTATTGTTTTTGATATAGGCACTCGTGTATATTATCATTTTATAGTGACTTACTGCGCAATGACGACGGAGACCCGACGAGAATCGCGAGGGTTTTAAACGCCGGAACCGCGTGCTCGGTGATTTGTTACGGAAATTATTTAGGACGGTAAACGGCGATGACGTATTCGCTCGCGCGATGACGTTTCCATTCACTTTCGCACCTGTCCCTCCCCACCCCCTCCCCTTCCACACACACACACACACACACACATATACCCCTTCGCGTGGCTAAATTAATCTCTCGTGTGCACGGGCTTAACGAAAATATAGGTACCTACATGCCACGGTTCACGACCTAATGTATCTGAACGCATATTTTGATATATCAATTGTAAAGACGAACGGGGAGAAAAAATAAAACCGAGTGAGTTACATGATATTATTATTGTGAATAAATAACCGGATTTACTGTAATTTTTTAAAAAAACAATTTTTTTCACCTAGAGGAATATTGTTTCTAACCATACGGCCGATTCACCGTGTTCGTTGGACGGCAATCATGCATCACTTTGTTGGTCTAAAGATGTTTATTTTTCGCGAAGAGTTAAATTTAAACAAAAAATAATACCAGACCAATAATCGGTCTATGTATTTGTATTGTTTGCTCACACGTTAAGCGTGGTTCGATGCGCCACAAAACGCTAGTTTTCTTTTCTGTCTGGATTCGGAGTTTTTCGTTATTCATAAATATAGACAAACCAAAGAAAAATGAACAGAAGTAACATTGAACAAATTATCAATCTTTTTTGGCATTTGACGTTTGAAACAATTGGATTAGCACTTTAAGACGACGGTATATCTAACGACACGAAAAGTAAAATGGTTTAAACGTTTAAAATTTCATGTTAATGCGATTATTATTGGAAATTCAAAAGTAAAACATTTAAATTTAAAAGTCTGTGAAGTACCAAATATTTTAAGTAAAAATATAGATGAATTAAAGGTGTCAGACCAAGAATTGTTTTTAAATAATTTAGTGTTATCGATTCATCGCGTACTTTATGGCAAAAATGTATATGAAATAGTCCGCAATTAAAGTCGTAAATGACACTATGAAACGAGCTGCCAAATTAATAAAACATTTTAATCGAATAGGCTCAATAAATAAAAAAACAAAAACAGTATACACTTTAAGTTGTGGCACAGCACCGGAAACGATATTTAAATAGCAATAAAAGCACTGTATTGAAATGATTTTACCACTCGTTTGCACTTTTTTTTTCCACTTCGTAAAACTTAGTACTTATAATAAATCTTGTTTTAAATTTTCAAGGACTTCTGTTTGGTTAAACAATTTTATACTCATAATACCTACCAAATAAAAATTTAAAATTGCCCATAAATAGCTCAAAAATCACAGAATGTTTTGAACGTTTCAATATGTCTAGAAAATGCCTTTATGTTTATTGCTAAAATGTCAAGTCTCCACTAATAGTTTTAAATGAGTTACAACAAAAAAAACAAAATTGAAAACAATGAAACCTGTTATTTCCATAAACGTTCCAGAACTTTCTAAGTTTTTTTTAGTTTTGATAAATTTTTAAGAACACTTAACCTACAGTTTTTTTTCCGATTTTTTCCCAATTATTATGAAAACCCATTGAAAAATCCAATCATGACCTTCTGAATAATCAATTAAATACAAAATATAACAAAAATGTCGTTTGTCATTTTTGTGATTGTAGCAAGATTTCTGGTAAAAAAGTTGATCACAGTTATACACAAAAATAAAAAACATACACATCCTAGAAACACCAATAGATCCCTCGATACATTCAGAATGATATTATGAAGAATCTAGTTTTGAACTTTCAGGGTTTTGGGACACAAGGTTAACTTAAACGATAAACTTAAACTTTTGTTTACTTAATCGTGTGTGTATATGCAACTTATCGACCGAAAAAATTAATCAGTATTGAAATACAAGGACTATTCCAATATACAGAATAATTTTAACATATTTTCCCGCGAATTTCTCAGAGTTTTTTTAATTACATTTTATTTTTGCTCTTTGTTTTTTATTCATCGTTACATGGAATTATTTCGGTTTTATTTTAAGGCTTTAAATTTTTAAATTTATACCCCTATTCTTTAAAAGTTTACAACTTAAAATTTAAATAAATTTTAACTTTTTTTTTCAAATGATAATCCCGCCCAATTATTTTACCACTGGTTGTTTGAAAGTAGAAGGTTTTTAAAAATTTAGATTTCCATAAAACTGTTATATTGGATTTACCGTTTCTGTATGATAATATCACCTAGTTTCCAAATTAAGACCAGAGGAATAGGCAAGGTTAATCTATTTCATAGTGTCAATTTTTAAACAATGATAACTTTTCTTTCTACTCTTCCGGTTAAACTGTTAGATAATGATCAGTCCAACACTAGTTTTATTTTCATCAACATTGTTTCTAAGGGAGTGAAAATCAAAATTTGATATGTATTCTCATACATGAGATGAGGATAGCATATTTTGACAATGTAATCATAAAACTTTTTAATGGCCGAAAAACAAAAAATGTTATTCAAAATATTGTCGTAAACAATATCGCTGGATCATGACAAAAATATCACTCTGTATATAATTATATAGCTGAAAAGTGATTAATCTTAGACACGCGAAACGACACCAAAAAATGACGCGTCTGTACTGGTGGCGCTGCTGATGGCGAAGACGTGGTCAGTTCTGAAGAAATTTATTTTGTCTTATGATTAATTTCTGCCGCCGTTGGGTCGGATGTGCGCCAAATAAAAATAATTACTCGGTTTTTTTTTTTTTAAGTCAAGACGTTAAGACGTTGCCCCCTAATGAGCATTTAAAGTTTTGTAATTAGAACGAATTTGATTGCTTAATATTTATTATTAAAACGCTCGCGTGAGTGTTATAAATTAAACTTTTTTTTTTTTTTATTTTCTTTAATCGTCCGTTAATTCCCGTCCGAAATCGTTATATAAACAACTACTGTCGTTTAGTCATTCTAATTATATTATTAAAGCGTGTAGTTTGCTTCAATATTATTAATTAGACATAATATTTTAGCAAAACGAACTACACGTATATTCATACTATAGATAAACGTTTAGCATATTTTAAAAATGCTGTAAAAAAAAAAAAAAAAAAAACGGAAACTTCACAATAGTAACTTAATAACTCTCTTTAAACGAAAACCTATATAAATGTAATTATAGTGTAATTATAGATTATTTAAGACTAAAATAAATCAATAATTTTACACATTTTGGAAGCAAGATCACAAGCAACGGATGAAGCATGACGGACAGAGGACAGTAGAATAGCGCAGCAAAACAGAATTTTCATAAAAAGTATGCCATGTAGTAATATAATATTGGTATCACGATAAAAAACCTCTTCACCGTAAAGGCAATAAGTTTATAAATATCGAGAGGATTCTTATCAAAATCTCGGTGTGGAACGTGAAGATACTGTTTGGAGCTAAAATGTGGATAGCTGTTTTTTAAAGACCAAGAAAGCAAAAATTGAAACATTTTTAAGGTAAAAAGGTTTCAATATTTATTATGTGGTATTGAAAAAGAGCATTAAGAATCACACCGACACTTGTGAATAGAAATGAGAGAGTTTTATGTCGGATAGATACGAGAATTTCAATATCGAGAAACGATAAAGAGTTAAATAGGATTTTTAATGAGGAGTAGCGTTTGGATAAAGAAAATAACCAAAGGACGAACAAGATAGAAATACAGGAAAAGGAAGGCTATGGCCTCCGTACATGAAGCGATAGAGAACACCGTAATAAATGTATAATATGAAGAACTTAAAATAATTATACGATATTGATAGATGAAGAGAAACATCAATAATTTGATCGATCAAGTTTGAAAAAAATGGAAGGAATGTACATTTTATTTTCAGAGGTTAATATCAAATAGTTTCACGGTATTGGCTGCTGCAGGTATATTTTTTAAATTAAAACGCCAGCGTATACAATTTAAGTACCGCGTACGTGACGTAGCTGAGAATACAGTTTTTCCGAATCGTGTTTAATTTTGGTCTATTGACGTACAATCAACTGCAACGTGTCCGGGTATGAGCTGTGAGTATAGTAAATTATAATAATATATTACATAATGTATTCTGTCTACTGCCTAAATTCGAAACCGACCAGCCGATCAAAGCCTTTGTTATAAATCGACACTAATTCAGCTGTAGCTTGTCCACGAACCGCAAACACGGTGACCCCGTGATAAAACAAGTCGCGTGTCCCCCCGAGTGCTGTGATCGCGGAAAATACATTCTCCATGGTCGATTTTTCCTCGTGTTCTTCCTTATAATTATAGAAGAAACGCCAAAACACGGATAACGTCATACAACAGGTCGTAGACGTTTCAAGTCCAAAATTTAAGCGTGAATACACCCGTTTAGGAATTTAAAATCCCGTTTTAAAAATGTTATGAAACTCCCATCTATGTTAAAAATGTCAGATTTATGTTCAGGTTATAGTTACTATAATTTCGCTTGTACTGCAATACTGTGTATATGGCCGCCCGGAGAGAGGGCAAGACGGAGAATCTGCCACCCTCGGCTATAAAATTTCAAATATAATTTTGTTATAATTAATTTGTTATTTGATTTTATTACGCCCCTCTCTATGTTGGCCTTGACTGCGTATCTCAGTTATTGTGATTTTACGAGACGATCAAAAATATTTTGGCAAATAAAATGTATAAGTTTATCTTTTATCATTTTCGTGATGAACATTCTGCTGTAGAATAAACGAAAATATATACAGTGTAAAAGAAACATTTATTAACGATGATTCATTATGTTTGTATAATTTTTTGAAGTTAAAACAAAATTGTTAACAAAATTATTTTTAACGGAAATATAATTGATGAATCGATTGATATTATTATTTAGTAATGGCAATGAAAACAATTTAAATTAACTCGAATTTCATAAAATTGCAAAAAATTAACGCCAACATTTCGCTTCAAAATGTCTTTATACAATTTTTTTATAAAACGCTCTTAAATTTTTTTAAAATATATGAATTGTTTTTATTTAATTGTAAAAATATGAAACATATGAAATAGAAAAATCATAGCACATCGCTCTAGTATTTTTAACGTGAAAAAGAAAATTTAAAAAATTGAACAAAAGTTCTTTCAGGTATCAGAACATTGTGTTACAGCCTGTTTAAGTTTAGTTACCTAGGAATTTATATAAGAAAAAAAAAACATTAATTATCATACGAATAGTACACCAACTAGATAAAAATTATTTGTTACCGACAACGATTTTGTGTTGATTATTGGATCCGAATTTCTCTGGTCAAAAACTTGTTTACAAATTTTCATACGGGATTCATATTTTTCGTGAATTCGACCTTAGACCGTATTGTCCAGTGTATTTATCTTTAGATTTTTCTATCACATGATAGTTCCTTCCAGTCTTTTCCAGACATTATTTTTTTTATATTCTCCTTTACCCTGACTTTTCATTTTAGTCTTGGGTGTCCCAGTGGTATTTTCTCTTTCGTGGAATTTTTTAGTACCGTTTTCAATAGTGATTCTTCCATTCGCCATACGTGCCCCGACCAGACGAGTTGTCTTTTGGTATCCTCCACAATAGATTTTGAATTTGAGACAATTCTTTTAACTCTCAGATTTTCGGGATTCTCCATTCACCGGCATTTACATCTTTACATGGGCAATTCTGATAACTTTTTTTTTTTTTCAAATAATTAGTGAATTCTTTTCAGTCCTCCGTAGTGTCCGAGTTTTCTAAATTACTACTGGTTTTATTAACATTCAGTTCTTCTAATTGGTTGAGAGTATTCTGGTTCGCAGTAACTTTATCACACCGAAGTAACGTTTATTATTGACCTGAATCCTCGCTTTTACCTTGACCTTTACTTGTTTTGTTAACGTAGCACCTAGGCATTTTATTTAAAATACATATATTATATAATGATATTTTCTTTATTTTCGACCGGACGCGTGTACGAAACGTATGTAGTGCATACAATATTTTTCTAAATTCGTGTGTGCGTGCGCAGTATATCGATTGTGCATATATGTATACGCAAACTTGTGTGAAACTGTGTTTTTACGAGTGCTAAGTAGATTTTGTTTATAGATGCGCGGGTCGGGTGTGTACTTCTGTACGAGACACGTTGACGTGCATGTAAAACAGACGTGCGTCGGCGAAAAAAGTCATAAAATTTAATATATAGTGTGTGTGTGCAATGTTTTTATAATACATAGGTGTATATATATATATACGTAATATAACAAAACTAAACAGTGATTTTATGATAATCAAAGGCTTCGATGATATAATAATGAACAGATTTTGATTTTTTTTTCAACCATAAAACATTTAATGCCGCGAGTTTACGTGGAAGTTTATTGCGTTTTAGGCACATATGGACGAGGAGTTAGTAAACAAAATATCATTAGTGCAAAATAGTTTGAAACAGCCCCCATTACGGCCTCCAATAGTGATTTGGACCAAACGCGTTGTACGCGTTATCAAATAATTATTCGCAGTCTTATTATCCAATTATCGTGAAAAAAAACTCCTATGTATTGGAGCGCTGCAGCAGATACTTTGAACTTCGCGTAGGAAAAATGTCGATTTCTACAGATTTCCATTGGTTGAATGGAAAAATAAAAACAGGAGAGGACATATTTTTTATGAGACAACATTTATTTTTATCTTTCCCTATAGGCTGGTAATTCTCCGGTCTAAATTTTAAACAGTTTTTATAATTCATTGTGCACACGGATATACCATGCATATCAAGATTTTCAGAAAAAAAAAAATGTTATCTTTTGAAACATTAATTTGAAAATAGAAATTTGAATTATGTTGTTTGGAAATCTAATATGATAACTATGAGCTATATTTTGTATGTCTACGGGTATCTATACGAAACAAAGGTACATTTTTAAAACTATCGTAAATACAATAGCGCCGGTTAAGGATAAAATGTATTTAGTGTTATGTTTTATCCAGATTAATATTTTATCTTACCTAGATCAATGCAAAATAAGTTATCTTAGACAACGTTAAATCATAATATTTATATATTTATTAGAAATAGTTGGTAAAATATTTCATTAGGTACATTAATATGGTTTAATATTACCAAATTATCTATATTTTAAATAACAATCTCAAAATACAATCTAAATACGCGTAGAAAATCTGGTACATTTTACCGTAGTAAACGTATTTAGTATCTAGTTTTATGACAAGTAAAGAACGAAATTATCATTTTTTTTTTTTTCATCTAGATAAAAAGTTCCCGGTTATTTATCTTTATCTAGATAATTATATTCCGGCTATTATCTTTTGCATTTATACAGATATTTTTTTTAATTTATCTGTTCAGAACACGACTACGACGTCGTATTGTTATTATATTTCATTACAGTCGTGGTTTACTCGCGACATCCGCGACGCGACGACACTCCGAAAATACTGCGAGAGATAATAATATAGTTTATCGTATATTGTCTAGAAAACGACGACGACGACGGAGGGAACACATTTGACGGCTCGTGACCAGAATAAACTCGTTACAGCAGTCAGTTGTTGTTGTAGTAGTAGTAGTAGTAGTAGAAGTAGTAGTAGTCGCGGTAGTAGTAGTAGTGGTAGTAGAAGTAGTAGTAGTAGTAGTAGTAGTGGTAGTATTAGGGAAGAAGTCAGTATATAGTAGTGGCATAGTAGTAGTAGTAAGTATAGTAATAGAGTTACAAAAGTTGTCGCTTAAAGAGAATGTTCGTGCGAGGGAATCTGCGAACACAGTGAACTTATTATCTACCGAATAATCGTTAAACAGGTACCTACCTACCTTATACCTAACCTACCTACGCGCGCGCACACAAAATATATTATACGCGTTTATAAGTGAATTATCTTCACGGTACAAACTCTCGTATAACAATATACTAACAAACTCTAAACGCGTAATCGGATTGTCGTTGCTGTTGATTTTACGGTATATACTCACGTACCAGCTATCCACCTATATGTATCGTATATTTATCGTTATTATTAATAATACACGCCTACCGACTTTAATCAAAAACAATATCGAAGAGAATAGTAATGTGCCGGCTACGTTTTTATATTGATTTTCTATCCGCCGACCGTCAGCGGCGGTATTCGAGATTTTCTTCCGGGGCGTAGGATGTGAAGGAGATGACCCCGCACAAACGATTCGGAAAACCTTATTTTTATTTATTTACTCGATGATTTGGTTAACGCAGAAACGGCATAACATTAATGCGTACGGGAACCTCTGTTCCGGGAGGGTTATCGTCATTAGCGTGTAACGACTAATGTTAGACGAATGGCAAGTGACCCGAGTAGGCTCATTCTGCATAAAGTTTGTGGTGCGACGCTCATCTGGGATATAGCGGATATGCCTCGGGTGTTCTGTACAACTTCCATAACCGGTCGAACATGTATATCTGTACCCGAGGTCCTCCGAATGGGGGCACATTTTTAACTTGACACATTGCGGGCAGTGTATTTATTTATAGGTATCTTATCTGTAATGTTTATGGACAATAGCTAGGCCAGGAGTTTCGGTACCTAATTTAATATATCAATAAATTATGCAGACGACGGTAACGTTGATAACATTATTACAACGTGACGCGATATCGTGAATTACTTACCCGCGTAGCTGCGAATGAAGGAAATCGCACGAAGTCGAATATAGACGCAAACAGCCCGATGGATTTTAATAGGGCTTGACGTCCGCGACATCCACGAGTCAATGGAATAGAGCCTTCCATCACGCGCAAGAGGATTGCGTTAAGAGAGTAATCGAATCCAAATTAACTTAATACCTAACTTTAGCGGTGCACAACGGTCTCTACTCGGCCGATACCAAGAGACAAGAAGAGGATTACGCGAATTATTTTATTTCTCGTGTACCGGATATTGTATTACAAAACTGAAAATTGATATTTATTTAGACGATTTAGGAGTTAAAAAATGTACGAGAAAACTGACGTGCAAAGGGCACCGTGAGCCGGCGATGTATTAACCGGATCACGGCACGGAATAATATTTAACAATAATCGTGTCGTAGCCGCGATTCCAACGTGGAACGTACATTATTGTTTTATTTTTTTTAAACTCGTTTCTGCAGCAGTTTTTCGAATGACAAACATTATATTTTTATTTCAACGTCGTATAATCTAATGCATAAATCGCGATGTCGTTAAATTTTAATATGAGTAATACTACGTTTAACACGAATTAAACATTTTGCCGCAGTGTAACAGCAAAATAAAACGATGAGACACAATAAAAGTCTTTGTGTTTATGAATATTTATAACGTAATATATTGGAAGTAATCCAATTGCCGCGATCGAACCGTAGGATTTAATCTAAGATTATCAAGTTATAATCGTTGTAGGACGGTCATTGACCGGCCGTGATTTTTAGATTCTGAGTGGAGCAAAGAACCTTATGGTTGTTTATTTTTTTTTTTTTATTTTTTTTTTTTTTAATTTCTTTTCTACCAGAAGACTGGCTCAGATTTTTAAGTGTAGCACTTTTTCTGAAAGAAAATCAGTGTAAGGTGGTATATTGGGAGATCATTTTTCGATTTTCTCATCATATTTAAAAAACGGAGGAAAAACGGGAAAATGTATGAAATATGTTACTAAAATATTACGAATTTGTTTTCCTGTGCATAATTTTTCAACCAGCAATACTTTTATAAATTATAATGTAGCCAAAAAAAAAAAAATACCTTTAGGTAAGTAATTAAACATATACAGTGTGGATTTTTTTATTACGAAACAACAATTTCTTTGAAAATTTTAAATAAATTTGATTTGATTTTTTTTTTTTAATCAATAAATTATTTTATTTTTACTTTATTATATTATTATTAAGTAAAGAATCGTTTAAGTTTTATTTTAATACTATTTCAAATTGTTTACCCATACTCTTTATATCTGAAATGAGTATTCATTTTGGATTTTTGCTATTAAGCAATCTTTTTTTCAGTCATTGATTCAAATAGAGAATATTTGTCTCAGAAATAACGTTTGTGAGTTATAACCATTTAACGTTTAGATAGTAGGAAAGGGTGATAAATTGCTTATTTTTTTTTAAACAATTAATTGATAACTTTTCCCTACACCTCTGGTCTAAACTTTAAACGGTTTCAGCTCATAAATGGTTAAAATAAAGTTAAAATTATTTCACAATGGTTAAAACAAAGCAGAAATCGCATTCACTGAAAAACTTCCGAGAAAATCACTTCGTAAGTACTAGCATACATTTTTCTGGGGGAAACAATTTTCCAATAACAATAATAATATACTTCTTCTGTGAAATTCGTAAAACAAAATTTAACAGAATTGTTTGGTATTGCCGTCGTGTCGTCGATAGAATTGCTGAAAAATAGACAAACCGAAACAAATATAGGACGGTTATAAAATTAGTTTGTTGTTAAAAAAACTGATTTTTTTTTAATTTTCGTAAATTTAATAACATACGTGATTAATCATTTTCTAGGAAGTCTTGAAATTTTAACCACCTGGGGACATACGAATGTTTTATCCGGCACTTTGAATCGATATAAAATATTTTAAACCAACACATTCTTATCATCGCGTGTTCGCGTTTACATTTAACGTGCGATTTTCAATAACTATTGCGCCCACATGTTTAGTTTGAAAATTATCGTTTATGCATCCCCTGCATCGTCTACAATACGCATTAACCTATTTATTTATTCTTGGAATACTTAAAGTAAAAATAAATAAATCGAGCCCGGTGCAGATTATTTTCTCGGAAGTTCCCGGACACATGGGCGCGAGCGTAAGAATGATATAAAAAATAAAACAAACAAAAACCGAGGCTGCTGATGGGTGAGTCACTGTAGTAGACGGGAAGTTGGAAATATGGGATACATAAAGTTATTTAGGTTATTTTCGTACGCAACGAAAAATGTTTCTGAGCGAAGTTCAGTTATACGTGTCTTAAAATGCCTCAATTACGATTTTCTTCAAAATTTGAATTTTAAACGCGTAAAAAAAACAACACTTTTACTATATTACGCCAAACTTTCTTTTTCTAAATTTAACATCAAATATAAAATAATATGTTGAATCCCAAATTAAATTTTCAAACATTTTGGCTGCTTATTAATTTGTTTTTGTACAATATATAATGCGAATCGTTATCGTCGGAATATATACTATCTTCGCGAGACTTTTCAGAAGGAGTGTTTGAAGAGGTTTGGAGATCGTCAACTAGCTATGAACGACATTTCCTTTTCCCCATTCTGTTGAAATGAAATTTTACGGAAATTTCCGACTCACTGTTTGTAATGTTTGTATACAATCCGATTGAGCGAGCAGAGGCACGTCCGTAAAATGAATAATATCAAAAACTGTCGACAAACAAGACTATAATACCTATGTAATTATATATTATATGTTGAGAACAAAAATCTGTTTAGTTTTTGGGAAACTTTAACCACCCCTTCCCTCCCCCCCCCGAAATGTCTAATGCAGGTTAAGTCCGTTTATCCTATTCCAAAGTTATACTGGCCTCCACTCGGTCGAATAATTCGGTGCTCGATCCAAAATGTCCCTCACGTTATGCAGTGTGTAGTCTAAGGACTAATAATAAACTGTGTATGCAACAATACTTTTATACATTATAATATGTACAAAAACGAATTACCTTTAGGTACCTAAACATATACAGGGTGATTTTTTTTATTACGAACCAGCAGTTTTTTCTGAGGATTTTAAGTAAATTTGATTTCTGTTTTTTTTTTTTTTTAATCATTAAATAATTTTCTAAGGGAGACAAGTTTGATAATACATTACACCATCAGTGGCGTAATTAGGTCTATGTTTTTAGGGTGAAAGTTTTTGAATATGTTATAGAAGGGCCTTTAGGAACATACCGCACTGATTAATTGTTACGGTGTGCAGGAGTATTTCAAAATAAAAAAAAAAAATAGGCTGAATGTATAATTCGAGTAAGTATTTTTTTTTTATTTGTTTTCTAAGTAGTTTTTATAATAATTGTGAAAACTAAAAAATCCGAGCAATTAATCCGAAATTGTGTAATATGTGACATGAACAAATTGGAGCACCTTTAATATAACCGGACGTGAGTTTTTAAGAAAAAAAATATTTGATTCAAAAATGTATTTCTAATCTACGAGTAAGACACTCGTAGTTACACTCTTATAGGTACTGATAATTATATTATAAAATTAAAAAAAAAGCCGTTTCAATGACAACCGGCTAGTTTTATAAACGGCCGACATTTGTTTCGGTTTTTCGATTCGACGGTAATTCTATAGACGACACGACGACGGGACCAAACGGTTCTGTTAAATTTCGTTTCGCGAATCGGAGGAAATATATTATCATCATCGGAGAGCTTCTGTAATAAGATGTTAAAAAATACGTATATAATTGTATACGACGGCGAAGCTACGAGCATACAAAACTGGAAAATACGAGCTATTTTAACGTTTTTATTATCGTCGATAACAACATTGTCATACGATACCGACGACGGAAACGATATAAAGTTCTAATACAAAGAACAATAGTTTTATTTTCGTAAATATATACGCGAATGCATCGCAACGTGTATTCCATTTCTTTCATCACATCATACATACATACATACAGAAAGTTAAACGCTGCAGCGCTAACGTTATTGCTTTTCGAACGCGCAGTTCTTCTCTATTACTCGCGAAACTTTATTCTTTTTAAAATATTATTATCAAACGTCGTGTTATTATTATTTTAAATACCTATACGGTTCCGAAAACGAACTTTAATACGGCGTTTGTGTAGTATTTATACAATTTTGTCTTTTGCGAAACTTTAAACCGATCGCCCAAGTTACAGTCTGTGCACCGTGAAACGGTGTCATTTGGAGAAGGAATGGGGCGACTGAGACATTTGTCCCGGTAAAACTTTTAGCCCCGTGGCGTTGAATAGGCGTTTTATAGTTGATTCGGCATTTTCGAAGGCGTTTGAGTCTGTGAAAAAACCGTCAACGTGTTCATAAATGTTTCATATGTTGACGATATACAACTTTTGATCATAAATAATGTGTTCTCATAGACGAGAGTAAGTAATTGGTGGTCAAATGCTCGATTTTTCTTTTTACCGACCGATATTCACGGCATTCAACGATGATTTTTAAATTCTCGCCAGAGCAACGAATGCATATTGTTTTTACTACGATGCGTGCTACTCTTTTCTACCAGAAATATAGCACCGATCGAAAAATAAAAAGTGAACTTTGTTGTTGAATTTCGTACCTTAATGGTGCATTTAGGAGATTATTTTTTTACTTTCCGTGTAGTATTCTAATTATTACGAAAAATTAGTAAAAAACGGGAAATGTGCGGTTTCATTGCTTTCCATTTTATGTGTTTGTCAAAATCTAATCTGATTAAAAATTAAAACCATCGTAGTATACTTATAATGTGTGCTACGTCCTTTTCTAGACATAGTAAAATTTTCAAAACATTTTCTGGCGATTTTTGAGCTATTTATTGAACCAACGACCTCACGAAAATATTATAATAATCATTTTTTATGCGGTCTTTCCTGTCGGCTAAGATTTTGGTACCTAGGTACTTTAGTTTAATTTAATTTCTCCACATCTATTAACATCTTTTTTATAGGGGTAAAATCATCATCAGTCATCGTAGTCGTCACAATGCAGCAGCACGATGATAGGCACGCGCATAAATTACGTATATACATGCAGTGGAAGTTTAAAAAACTATAATCACTAAAAACTGTAAACACGTATAACATAATATTTCCCCCCTAATTATACTTTAATAAGCAATAGTTTAGTATATTGTAAATAATATGGGTTTATGTGGACCCGTCATCGATTAAACAACGGGGAACTGGCGGTGAATACAAAATAGGACACTATGATGGAATTAACAATAAGAAAAGGCTTTTTGGGTGCATCATGAACAGAGTTGAAAACGAGACAGTTATGAAATTAAGTATGGAATGGAATCCTCAAGGAGGAAGATTTTAATAAGACGGATTGACGTGGCAGAATAGGATTTTGAAAGTCTGGGTGTTGAAAACTCCGAAATGTATTAATAGTGGCAAAACAAGTAATAATGCCATTTAGAAAAAAGAGAGAGAGAGAGAGAGATGATGCCAAATGTTCTAATTAACAAATATATTTTTGAGTAGGTAATTTCATTTGAATCACGCGGATACAGAGACAAGCAAGCGGAGTTAAAACTCAATAAATACGCTTTAAAAAATGTATGCATTATACAGCTCAATTTCATTTGCTTACTTCTATTTCTTATTTATTAACGGATATTATCGACAGTTTATTCGTACTTGTTTTTACACTCGAAATTAAATATTAACAATTAATCACTAATTTTACTTTTGCTTTAGTGTAACGTAACGCAAACATTCATATCTGATTTATTAGATTCATATCTGCAACCAAATATTCGTGTTGATACTCGTAATAAAAAATTGTTAGAATGTTTTCAAAGTGTTCTCCAGTTTTATAAAGTCTGAATTTGTTTTACATTTTAATGGCCACTTAAAAATTATAAGACGTTCCCTACTCCGATACCCTTTATTCAAGGAGAAAGGGTACGGCCGTTTTTATGAACGAGTATGAAGTTTTTGACCGAAAGGCCAGACAAAAACGTACGGAATGGGTTTGACGTATTTAATTTTGAAAACGGATTTTGATTGATTAACAAGTTTACTAGAGATACTAACTAAAGCGATGTTAGATATTTATTTTTTCCCGGCTGTGATTACGATGAACAAAACTATGGTATTTTTATATTTACATACTTCACCGGGAAACATATTATATAATTTTCGGAACATTCTAAATCGTCTCCGTATAGTAAATTATTGTTAATCAAACTAAATCCGTCGAACCCGAACACTACAGTTTCTCGGTTGTGGAAAGTGGCACATCCGATGGGGATGTAACTTTGGGGATTGAAACCTTCCAATGACCAGGAAAAAAAAAAAATTATTACAAATTAAAATCTCTCCACGTAAATAATTTGGATTATGCATTCGGATCTAAACCCCACTTTTTTTTGTCCGTGATTTCAACCTCTTCTTAAATGCAATTACGAGGTTTAAAGACTAATGAAAAATAAAAGTTCAAAGTAACACACAGAACCGGCCGTAACAGATTAAAAGAGACGTTTCAAATACTTAGGGGTTTAACGACGTGTAACATAATTATATTTAATAAGCTTCGTGAATATAATTAATATTTCAAGAAACGTTCCGTTCGCATTTATATAAAAAAGCAATGGTTATTTAAAAACACTTGAGACACACTGCAGTTAATCGGAAAACACAGTAATTATATTATTACAGGTAATTTCCGGTAACATTCATAATTTGTTTTAACACATTACTGTGACGTCTCTAGGTAATTTCGGAAATAGTAATTCGACAGTAGACAATTTTCTTACAATATGTTCAGCAACTAAAAATTAAAAAAATTAAATAAAAAATGACCTGATCTGCTGACAGTTGTATGTGAAAATTCGGGAAGGTGGTAGGATACATAAAGTTATTCAATTCATATATCAGTACGTAACGATTAATCATTGGTAACGAAAACTGATTTTGATCGAAGTGTTATTAAACATATTGTGAAAAAAAAAAAAGACACTCACTTTTTTATAAAACCAATGCATTACTTGCTATGCTCGGAATTGAAAATAAAACCAAAACAAATGTACCTACACTGTCGATCAGTTTTTTTAAAAATACTTTGGAAACATTTTTGATGGTAATCGTTTTTCAAACCAATCAATTACCACTGCGGCGAGTAAAAATCTCCGATATTTTGAGGTGAATTATTCAGAACGTTTTTAGCAACCCGAAATGTGCAGTTTTATCCGAGAAAAAAAAGTAATAAATTTTATAGTAAAACCAATATAAAATGTTCAGTATATATGTTACACTAAGAATTTGAAAATAAATCGGGAAAGTTAATTGTAAATCATATTTTTATAGTTTATTATAAACAGCCACGATGAAAATCGTAAACAATAGAAAATTTGATTGCTATGATGTTGCGTATATAGTACCTACGTTTTACGATGTTCTTCTGACATAAAAAAAATATGTATATAATATTAAAAAGACGACGAAAAACGTTTTCGTTTTAAATAATAATAGGTATATAACAATATCGCGTAACAACTAGTAGCAGGGTGATTTTTTTTATTAAAAAATGTTTTTAATTGTAAACAAGTATATTTTTTAAGTACGGTTTCTTGTTTTAAACATTATTTTTCAGTGTTTAGTAAATATCATATTATAATAATAGTTCATTATAATTATAATTGTATAATAATTATTTTATAACAAACTGATACTGGGGACTAGAGTGCCACTCTTGTAAGTGAGAAGTTAGAAAGGTAAGATACATAAAGTTATTTGTTTTATATACCTGTAAGCAACGAAAACCCATTGCTGACGAAAAACGATTCGGAGTGAAGTTCAGTTGTACCTGTTTTGAAAGGTAGTAATATTTGCGATTCTTTTCAAAAGTTGATATTAAAATTCTTAAAAGCAAAAAAAAAAAATAAATACTCTATTAGGTATACTTATTTTTTTTTTACCACTAATTAATACCTATAATAAACCTCCTGTCCATCATTGAACCATTAATGATTAGTCTGACAATTTTGATCCATTATAGAGTATACTTACAAAATAAAAATTATGTAAAAACCTCTTAAATTAAACATGTCTTTAAATAGCTCAAAAATAACATAAATTTGCTGAACATATTATCACGTCTAGAAAAAGCAAATATGTTTTTTTAAGTCTTTAACGAATATTTTCAATTGAATTGAAACGTAAAAAAAAAACAAAATAGAAAATAATAAAACCATTACTTTCGTACATTTTTCCGTTTTTTCTACGCTTTTGTTTTGCTTTGCTCCTCAATTATTAAAAAAAACTACACGGGATCAAAAATCGACTTTTTTACTCGGCAACTTAATTAAAAATTCAACAAAAAAGGTCTCTTATTGTTTTTTTTATTGGAGTAATGTTTCTGGCGAAAAAAAAAATAAAGCGTACAAATTTAAAATAATGAAATCGTAACGCTGTAAGTATATCATTTTACGTCTTTTTTTCCTAATTAATAAAAAGAAAATACAAGGGAATTCAAAAAAAACGACCTACTTCCTGAGCAACTAGATTTAAAATTCAACAAAAAAGGTCAATGTACATTATTTGATTAAAGCAGTGTTTCTAGTAGAAAACATAGTTTGCAAAAATTAAAAACAATGGAATCAATAACGCCTGGGCGTGCCGTAAATATTTACCGTTTACTCAATGAGAACCCTTTGAAAAATAAAAATAAAAAATGACATTTCTAATGCACAAATAAAATGCAATATCTTTTCAGAAAAGTTACCCTTTGATACATTGGATAAAGATTTCTGGAGGAGAGTTGCACATAGACACAGACAAAAAAAGTACAAAACACACATTATAGTAAAACCAATTGATCCTTCACTATGCTCCGAATCTTAATATGCTACTCCTTCGTCCAAAACTAATAGAAACTGTTCATTTTCAATTATATTTTCAGAATGAATAGAAACTACACACATAATTACTATCCCCACTCTTTAGAACACATATTTTTTTTTTATTTTAATTCAATTTTCGAACGTTTCAACCATAGGGACTTGATAAAACGTTTTAAATCGTTTTAAACAAATGCGGAACAGATCTCGTAGAATACTATTCGTGACCCCGTCTACTATGCATATACCCGATACACCGTCGTCAGGAATCCGAATTAAAATTGAAATCTGAAATTCGTTTAGTAAGTAAATAATCGTGTGTTTAATAATAATATTAGTATAAGGTATACGATACTAATGAGTGATGAGGTGCTGTGTACTCTGTTTAATCCAGAAAACCGCGGACTAACAGGATGAGACAGTACGGCAGTGTCATTTCCGCGCATATAGAACTATTGGAAAATCAGATTTGCAGACGAACGCGTACAACGGAACGAGGTTTGAGAACAGTGGGGTTTTTTTTTTCTTTCGCCGAAATCGGTTAAAAATTAATCAACTTTTTTATAACACCGACGTCGTCAGTAAAAAAAAAATATTCGATATTTGACGTTCGATTCGCGGTCGGAACAAATATTTTACATCCACGGGCGATAAAAATCATCAGAGTTTGGACATCAAACGCGGATTACGGTTAGGTACCTATACATCGTAACCGTATACCGGTTTATGCATAATAAATACGAATCGATTTCGTTTCAGTTAACGCGGAACATTTTTTATTATTATTTTTTATCGAAATAACTATGACACCGTCATACGGCTACGCAATAATATTATATTATTCCTTAATCAGAATATTACAGCGGAAAATGCAATATTTAACGTTCGCCGTGTTGCAGATACGCACGCCCGTCACGATTATTTATTCAAATATAAAGCTGTAAAATGAAAGAGACGCGAGGAATAAACAAAATATTAACGCGCGGACCGTTATATACATACCTTTTTTCTACGAAATTTCAAACACGAAACGGCGTAAAAAATTTTTTTAACGCGACGAGTTTCCGTGCACGGACGGCATAATACATCACGCGGCGCTAAAAATTAGCCAATAATACGTACGCGATACTATGGGTACCGTGCCATAATGTTATTAAATATAAACGCGCATCCGTCAATAATAATCGCGTAAAACGCGACGCGCGAAACATCAAAGGCCCCGGATTTCCGCAAAATGTAAATAAAACGGATTTTTAAATAGATCGGGATCGGAATTATTCATTTTAATATCGTGACGTTGTAATACGCCGACGATTCAAACGAACACCGAGACCGAATCAAGCGTGGTACACGGACGTGAGCGATGCGAATTTTCGCGAAAAACCGCGAATAATACACGGCCTACGGACCGACGGCGCACGGCGTTTTAAACATTTCGAAATACACTAATTAAGAGGTTCCCGTGGGTCGCGATCATATTTTTAGTGGGTCGCGTTGTGTTTTTAAACGATACAATTTTTTCAGATTCTGAGTGGAGAGTGGAATGTATCGGTTCTACAATGATGTTTATTTATTTTTTTTTTTTTTTTTATATATCCGTGAAAACCTTAACTTTTCTACCAGAAATCTTGCTCCGATTTACAAGTGTAGCGCTTTTTCTGAAAGGAAATCTGATCGGGGTGGTACTTTAATGGGGTCATTTTTTGATTTCCCCAAGAGTTTTCCCGATAAATGGGAAAAACAAGAAAATGTACGAGATGTAGGTATTAGTTAAAAAATATTACGGCCGTTTTCTTTTCTCTGTGAATAACATTTTGTACCGGCAAATTGGATTTATACGTGTGAATGAGAGTTTGCGACTGAAAAAACTTCATGAATCATCCAGAAATGAGAAATAAACCAAAAAAAAAAAATGGCGTGAGTCACCGAAATTAAAATTATTTCCAATATGGGCCGTGCTATAAAAAGTTCGGGAACCTTTGCACTAATTATTATTAATAGTGTTCGGGTGTTTATGAAATTGCCAATTTTTTTCCGTTTATCCGATTCAATGCTGACCTGGATACGAATTCATGTTCCATTGAATCGAATACTAATACTATTTTTATTTTGCGTGTTCAAGGGTTTTGTATTTGAAATGCATATTTTAGGATTTTAAGTATATGAATGTATGTTTCTGAATATTTTCGTACTTTTTTAAAA
Source organism: Cinara cedri (assembly GCA_902439185.1). Lineage (NCBI taxonomy): Eukaryota > Metazoa > Arthropoda > Insecta > Hemiptera > Aphididae > Cinara > Cinara cedri. The sequence continues at coordinate 244,452 of CABPRJ010001941.1, read as the reverse complement.
ACATTTTAAATTAATAACGAAATGCAAAAAAGCCTACAATTTGAACAAATTATAAAAAAACCATGGTGTCACACCGTAACGCTTTTATTATAAATAAAAAAAAACTACTGATAAAAATTAAATACTTAAAGGTAAAATACATTTTTTTGTGCATAGTTAGGTGTTTTTTTAAACTCTAAAAATGCACATTTTATGATTGTTAGTGCATCTCTAGTAATTTTTTAGTACATAAATGCATATTTCAAGTAAATAACATCCGAACCCTACTTATTTATTTTCGAGTGTTATATTAGACAAAATTAAAAACTAGCTATCAAATCATAGATTAAAAGGTCCTCGAACGCAAATCAAATTTGTTATCAGTTTTAAAACGTATCCTTTATTGGAGGGAGGAGATTAGGATTTTTCGAAAATATTGTAACTGACGGTATGGTATATCGATAAATGGCATGTCTTTTAGGTCTGAGCATCTAAATTTAATATGATTTTTAAGATTCGTTCTTTATTTAGGAGAGTAAAAGAATTATTTTCAAAATTATTAGTGATTTAGCGTACGATATGCGACACATAAATAAATATGTTTTAGATATACTTGAAAACTTAATTCAACTTTATTTTTTAAAATTTAACCATCAATGGCATCAATAAGATGATTCCCGAAAAATGTACAAGAACGGTAAAAACACTAACCACTGTACACAATAACGTAAAAACTACAAGTAAAATCAGCGTGTAAAAGATTACTCTTATAGTTTTATAGTGGTAACTAAGAATGGAACAGATATGTGCTACCAAATTCTACACTATATTAAAGTAAAGATTGTAAGCTTTCATAAAACATTAAAATGGATGGAGAGTGCACGGAATAAGTATAAATTTAAAAAATAACAAAATTTTTTTATAAAATTAAAAGCTTTTTGTGGATTTAAAATTGCGAAAAATCCCAAGCTCTGATTATTAAAATATAAAAACTTTGTCACTAGCCTAATATGAGTAAATTTTCTCCCAGTGGCGAATTTAGACAGTTTATGTTGAGTGTGCAGACATTATTAAATCCGACCACCCGCCTATAATTTAAGCACTGGTACCGCCACTGGCAAGCCTGTGTAAAAGGTAGGCCAGAGGGCAATGTTTATGGCTTTACGGGGGGAAGGGGTCTTTGTTTATATACGAGTGTGTAAAATGTGCGTTGAAAATTTTTGTAGTACACAAATTTACATAAAATGTATATAAAAAAAAGGCCCATTTTCAAGTTCATAAAATCCGGCCCGGAGCCGGCTGGACCATTAATCCGGCCTTTGATCACCAGTGCAGTTAGCGAAAATACAAAGAATATTCGAGATGTTAAATATAATATATCGCCTGCCACAACGAAAAAGGTCGTATCTCACTTTTCCGACTTCTAATCTAATCCCTTTAGACGCGTAGAGATACGACCTTTATCGTTGCGGCAGCCGATATAATATATCGAGGGTCATATTGCAAATTAAATATTAAAACCGTAACAACTGATACATTATAAATTATAAATTTGAAACTACCGAACGCCATTATACCTTAAAGGCTTAAACCATACCCGTCCCCTCTTACCATATTTGTCAGGAGTGGAGTGTACCTATGGAATTCAATTCGTCTCAGTCGACCCAACCTCCCTCCCCCCGTATAAATAATCCTGGATACGTGCCTGATGTTGAGTAACGTAGAACGCATTTTAAGATGAGCTCGCGATATTCTTATCTATTTATCACCTGTGTCCGTTTTATAATGTTACGGTGTTTTAATGTTCCATATCTAAAGTCATTTTTACGGGTAATTTTTTTCGTGTTCGTCTGAACACGGTGTTTTTTTTGAAACGGATTTCACGATAATATCACATTAATACTCGATACAGAACTGTATCATGCTTGTGATTTGTAAGTTTATGCGAAAGTGAATATGCGCGCTTCGGTTTTTTTTTTTCAACCATTCCGTTAAAATTACGCACCTATTCGCACGCCTGATAATTTTGTTTTTTACCAAATTTTAGGACGATAACAACTCGCCATAACACAATCCCTGACAGTGGCGCCGAAGTCTTAAAAACGAAGTCGGGCGAAATACATTTCGAGAGGCTCTAATAGCTAAACACAGCGCAATTTACGTCTAAAATTATACGATTAGCGCGGGTTTTTGTTTCTGTAATTCTCAAATAAAGCGGCCCCAAGGTTAATATCTAAAAGGAGTCGGGCCAAGGCAGCCTGACCTTAACATATACGATTCGGCGCCGCTAATTCTGAATACATATTCTTTAAGATTTTTTTCTGCGTGCTATCATAATTCCGGATGTCGATTCGTTATTGTATTGCAAATCACACTGAAGTGCAGTGTACATTGGGAACCGTGCATCTCGAAAGGAAAAAAAAACCGTTCGGCGCCGGACGATGAAACTCGCGCGCGCGTCGTTTTTCCGAAACAAACGAAATATACGGCGATTCGTGTAGCTGCTTTTTCATAAACAGACCCCGTGTGATGCGCGCACGCGACGACCGAACGAAATCGGTCGCCGTCCCTCGCGGTACCGAATGTACCTGTGTTCGATCGGTACGGACGATAAAGACGTTCGGTTTTCGGGACGTTTTCGTACGACTTCCGGTACATTGACTCCGCCGTTGCGTATACGCCGGCGAACGTCGTCCGTGAACCGCCACCCGAAGTCTGGAGTTCCGTAATTAATCTAATCCGACGGCCGTAATCGGAAATCGTCGCGAGAACGCGCGCGCGGGCCCGTTTGACAATCGGATGGGACGTTCCGGAACAACCGTCCGTCCGGCGGAAAATATATACCTAGGTACAGCCACTCGGTTAGCAGACGAATACGCGATCTGTCAATGTCAATCCGATTGGCGATTATTCGGATTGCTGCCGTAATCACGGTCGACCATCGGAACGAATTTAAGAAGCCGCAGCGGCCGGACAGATATGATAAAGGATGCCCGTAGACGTTCCGGGATCGACCGCGGTGCAGATTGTCTATTTATATTCCGCTCCTGCCTCCGAGGTCTTCGGCTACGACCGTACGACACGGGCATACTGGGAGCGAGTCTTGTTGATAACGTCGAGACATTATACAGAGATACCTCGCATAACGGACGTTTTTTTCGGGAACGGGGACGTTTTCACTGTTTTATGTATAGGAACACCTCTAAACGCGTGTATAAATGATGGACACTTGAACATTTATATATATATATGTATATTATACAAATTATATATATTTTTTTTTTTTTATCGTAAACTAAGAATAATTCTAGAATACCTAAATAAAAGTCTACACCGTTAAGTAATCTTTTATTACTATTTGTGTGCATTATTATGCTGTGCGTGACGTGTATCCCGTATCTTATCCGTCCGGTCGTTGAAATATTATCGCGTCGACGAAACGTCGTAACATTACGATGTATTTGATTAATGCAAAAACAAAATAAAATAAAATGTATTTTTTCGGACGTCTCAAAATAGCGGCAAGATTTCAACGACCGAGAGTGTTCGGTATTTAGAGATTTCACTGTATATTATAAAACCGACAAAAATGATAATGTATGTTTATGAAAAAATCAAAAATTTTTAGATTTTTACGCGTTATAGGTATTATGTAGACGTAACGGTATTGTATTTTTTGATGTTTCGTACACATGTTTAGTTTTAGATTCTAAACGTAAAATGTTCAAAATATTCTGGCGTTTTAATAGCTTTTACCGGCATTTGAATTTGTCGTGTTTTTTAGTTTTAATTGTTTTTTTTTTTTTTTTTTTATGATATACAATTGATTTTGTCCAACAGAAATGATTAAACATTTAACTAGAGGTTCATTATAAGTGGCAATTAGTAGGGTAAAAAATAAAAGTCGAGTTTAATGTAGTAGTTTTTTTTAACGAATATCGTAAAAGTCACTGCATTTTAAAACATGTTTAACCGGACTTTGCTCAGAAACGCGATTCGATAGTAATGACTTATCGTTATATATATATATATATATATACACATAAATTAAACAACTCATTTTTTCCTGTCTTCTGCCTACAACATTGGCACACCCATTAACTTTAGAACAGTATCAGCTTTTTTTATTTATCCTATGTACCAAAGTAATCGTATAGTGTAATGCAATCGAAAGCCATTTGAGAATACAATACATTTTTGTCAGATATACCGAAATTGTATCGAGTTCCGATTGATTTTTAATCGAAAACGTCTTTCCCCTCATTCGATAATAGGTCCCCGGGGGGTACCTATATGTGTACCCGATTTGATTGAATCGAAATGCGCGTCGAAAGTGCATCGTCAACGAAAATAGTTTTCGGGTTTCCACCGTCGTCGTCGCGATACGCGCACACTAGGTTGTTTTTTTTTTTTTAAATCTAAAGTTAGTTTTTTATTTTTAAAATAATTTAAATTTATATACATTTAACGGTTGTGATAAAAAAAAAAAAACCACCCGTGAACAGCAAATCTTTGTTCAAAAAGATCGAATTTCCTCTCGTCTATTTTGTATAATAGAAATATTCTTTACAAAACAGTGAGTATCCGAATACTATACTTATACAGCATATTATAATGCTTTATCTGCTGTCGTAGTACTTCCGAAAAATAATCGAATTTGATCATTAAAACTGTAGGGATGGGAGTTGAAAGTTAAAAATTCATAAAACGAACTTTCTATATATTAACGCCGCGTGTGTTTTGAAATTTGTATTGGCAGGTTATGTATGACTGAAGAAAAATCGATTATTTAATCATGAATCGTCATGATTTTTGTTTACCGTATCACCTTTTGTTAGAAATTCTCGGGCACGTCACCGATCAGTGGTATATTCTGGAGTTTGAATTAGGGGTGGTGTAAAATTACGTTTTTGTTTTAGACACACGTGAAAAAAATGGGGGAGTTTCAACTCTCGTCAAAAAATTGAGAAAATTTCTTTTAGCGATATGATGTATTTTAAATTTGTTATATTTCAAACGAAAATATATAAAAAAATAAATAAAAAAATAAATACTGAAAAAAGAATACAATTCGTCTTGGCATAACTTGTAATTATACTTATTCTCCTTTGACAGTTGCATGTCCCTAGCAGAATATTAGCAAAACCGGTATTTATATAATTTTCGTTAATATCTTGTTATTTGATCGAATAGGTTTTCTGGCATACTGTATAGGTTCATAAATCGTTTTCATGCGGCTCAGTGGAGAAAAGTTTTTTCAAGAATCGAAAAAATATTCATAAATGGAGTTTACACTGACATCGTAAAATACTGTATAAAACAATTTAGAAAAAATGTACAACGAACCTAGTATTGTTGAACCTTGAAAAGTACGCGAATAAGTTGGGTGGATCGTGTATAGATATCGAGAAGAGCTAATTGAATAAATAACAGCGTGAAACCAAACGTAAAGAGACCCAGACAACGATGGGCAGACAGAATAAAGGAAGATCTGAGGGTATTGGGAGTGAGGAACGCAGAAGTGACTATGAGAGAGATTGGAAACAATGGAGTCGGTATGGCGGAAACTGTTACGGCAATGGGTCCGAAAGGCCTTTGAAAAGCCGAAGAAGAAGATATACGCATCCATAAACACGGCCCATGTGGGAGGCCATAGCCCCCTTAGATCCCTCCTTGGCTACGCCTTTGCCACTGACAACACGGCACTATTTTCAAATTCGATAATACTTGCCCTGTACGTCCGGACGAAATCCCCTAAACACGTTCCGACAGAGAGGGGAAAAAAAGGACGTTACCGTCAGCGCCCTTAGGGGAGGGGGATGGAGGAGTGACACCAGCGATAGCGAAGTCACGGGAATCGCACATATTTTATTTATTATTATATATTATAAATATATATATACACATAAAGGCGATACCTCTACACCCGTTTCACAATATACGTAATATAGGTACGACGATATATAATAATAATGATAATAATAATAATATGATAAATAGCTTTGTGCGGATACGGAAAAAGAAAATAAAAACCCGTCCAAATTACCTATAGTGTAATATACTTCGGACGATTTTTTATTTATTTATTTTTTTTTTCTTTTTCCCCGCAGCGTATATCAAAACTACCGCCTTTTGTGCGTTGTAAATCGATATAAGGGCGATATTATAATATACAATATAATATTGCTATTATTATTATACTTTCACTCGAGAAAAAAAATATTGATATCACGGCTATTATCAAGTGAATTAAAAAAAAAAAAAAAAAAAATCCAATTTATTGTTGCTTTGATTCGTCCCTTAATCTTTTGCGGAGCCGCTAAGAACGTTGGATGAGGAAAAATAATATCCTCAAAGGGACTGAAAACGGTTTCTACATTTTCTCCATTTTTTTTAAAAAAAAGTTGAAAACTATTTTTACCTTTTAACGACCATTTTAATGATAACGAGACTTTTCCATTTATTTTATTGCTCGGGAATGATTACGGCCGTTTTTTACGGACGAATAAGACGTTTTATGAGACTAATAAGCTGAAGTGAAATTCACCCATTACCTACCCGTTCGCCCAATTTGAATTTTAAATTTTTGAAATTCTCTTCTACGTTTTGTGGGAAATTTGTTCTTTTTTTTTAGTTAAGTCGATTTAATTAAATTATGCTAAGAGTTAACATTGTTTTTCTTAAAATAAACTAGTAGACGAAGTAACTTACATCTTATGTGTAACAAAAAAAAAAAAAAAATAATAAAAAAGTTTTTTTACAAAACACAGATAATAAGTGTATCAAGTCTAATAATTTTTCAATACAGAAATTAGACTATCTACTGGAAGTATGCTTATTTCAATATTAGTCTGAATGTATGAAAATCGAATTACTCTAAACCGCTTTAATACTAGAAAGAAAAATGTCTCGGGAATAATTATCGAGCCAACCTAGGACCTAAGATGAATGAAGCTATTGGATTGTGGAGAGTGGAATAAGGGAGACAATGCAAAGTTCAATTTAGGTCTAAAAGACACATATAGTATAGACGTAATAAGTAAGAGTAAAAGACTTGCTCGTATATGAGTCAAAATAATGATCTGAAATAAAAGTGGGCGGTGGAGCAGAATCTCTGTGTGCATAAAGGCCTTTAGATAGGCCCGGAATAATATGAAGAGACGTAATCGAAAAAGGAAGTGGGATTATTATGTATGCTCGGTTCGAACCGGAAAGTAAAAGTATAAAGGTGACAGTGAAGGATGTAAGACGAGACGGTCCTTAGTCCGGCTTAGAGGCTTAGAAACTATAGACAGAAGGAGAAGAGGCGATGCGTTTGCTATCTCTTCGGTCGGTTTATTATATGTTTTTTTTTTCTTAAACATGACGACAATGACGATAATGAAGAATTATGACGATGATAATCGAGTCACGTGAGTTTTACCTATCCCGAGTACGGAAAGTTTAGAAATCCATTGCGTCCGGCGTGTATCATCGTCATATATTTTAATTTAAAAGCAGTAAAAAACTGTTCACGAAAAAAAAATGCTCTTATTAATGTAATCTTCCGACCGCCGCGCCGGTCGGAAAATCTACATTACGCGTTGGTATAAAAGTGAACGATTTTACAATATTCTCGAATAAAATTGCCGGAGGTGGTGTAAACTCTTTTACGAAATAAAATCTACTACGGCAAGTATATACAGGTATAGTATAGAGCGGTGGCGCGAAGTTTTTTTTTTTCTACCGAGCAGTTTTAGTGAAATTGCAAAAAAAAAACCTCAGAGAAAACCAGCTGCCTAGCTGTGACTAGGGCGTGCTAAACGTTCCTGTGTGCGTATACTGCAAGCCGTGCTTGACCTTTTTCGTTAACATATCTCACGATATGGTATCGCACACACCTTCATCCGTCCATTTAATTTGACACGAAGCAATTATTGCTTCGCGGGATACCAATTCAAGCCACCGTTGTGTCGAAGGCAATTTTTTTTTTTTTTTGTAATTGTTAATACGTTCCGTTTACAGTGTGTATTGTTATTATTGATTGAACCGCGATTTTACATCGCAAGTACAGTCTGTTTGCAAAGAGCATCCGCTGAAATATAAGACGTACGGGCTTTTTCGAGAGTTACGCGCCAATAAAGTAATATAATATTTTGTCGATGAGCTATCGTGTGTCTTGTAGGTGTATCGCTTGTCCGTTTTTTGGGCCTATGAATGTTGAAAGGTGGGAAAAACCGAAAATTATCGAATATTCTTCGTTTTCGCAAACGATTGTTACCGCGATTAAAAAACACTAGGTATAAATACGTGAAAAAAAACGTCGAATGCGTTCACCTTCGAATATAAAAAAATAGAAGAAAGAGACTGACATACTTTGCGTGATATGTGGGCGATTGTTGAAGGTGACGAGTAGGTGGTAAGGTAGAGTGAAAATTGAATATGTATATCTGTACGTAACGATTAACCGTTGCTACCGAAAATCGATTCTGATCGGAGTTCGGTTATTTATAGCGTGCTTTTAAAACTATGATATTGAAATTCTTATAACAAAAAAAAATTCTACATTTCATTCAATATATTTTTCCACAAAGTACGACCTATAATGATCAAATTGTCTAGCATTTCTGTTTGGTCGAACAATTGTATCCACGAAGGTAAACACTCGGTAACCTACCGAACATAAATTACGTGAAAAACAAACACGTAAAATTAAAATGTCTGTAGATAGCTCAAACATGGCTACAATGTTTTGAACATTTTACCACGTATATAAAAGGCGAATATTTTAACGTTGCTGTTCGAATTTCAATTCTCTACGAACATTGAAACCGAATCACAACAGGACAAAATTTAAAAAATGACCAAAGCATTAGTTTCGTAAATGTTCCCGTTTTCCCCCGGTTTTTTCCGGCTCGTCGGGAAAACTGCCGGGGGAAAAAAAAAAACAAAACAAAACATTTTGATAAAAAGTACCCGGCCCCGGTCTGATTTCCAGTGAGAAAAATCGTTACAACGGGAAAACCGGAGCGAAATTTCCGGTGGAAAAGTTGTTCGGAGAAGAAAAACAAATCAGATCGCCATTGTAAAACCACGATACATGCCCTAGCCCCGCTCGGCATCTCGAGACACGACGGCGTTTCGTCGTCGCGTTTTTCGTTTGTGCGGTAAAGCGAAAAAACAACAACAAAAAAAAAAAAAAACAACAACCATGATTATAACACGCGGAAAACCGAATGCCGTTATTGTTCGCTCGCGCCCCGCGCCGCGCGCACTCCACAGCGCATTACGATTGTTATTAGTTCGGAAACTGCTCACGTATTTACGGTCTTCCGTCTCTGGCTAAGAGATTCGTAATTAATATACGCGCGCGCTCGCGTACCCGCGTGCCGTACGGCGTGCGCGCCGCACCGGATTCGCATCTGAATGTGTACGGGCGCGCGTGTACAAACATTATACGTATCGTACGCCCGAGGGTGTGTGTGTGTTTTTTTTTTTTTTTCACGAAAGCTTTCCGTTCGAGCCGCCGTCGTCGCGAATTTCCCGCCGAATAACAAAAGCCCCGCGCTTTGATGATTTTTTTTTCTCCCGCCCCCATACCCGTCGCGCCTCTCTCTCCGAACAATCGAACCAATCGAAGTGGTATTTATAAATAAATTATACACCGTGCCGCACATACGAGCACTGTTATATTATATTTTGTCGCCGAGTGCCGTGTAATATTATTTTCCAAAGGCCCCGCCGCCGTCGGCGCGACGATAAATCGAACGCGAAATTATTACCGCGTACAGGGCGCGCGCACACAGTCGAGTGTGGGGTCGAAACGATTCCCATTAGCGCCGCCGGTAGTTCGCCGCTACGCACCGGCCGTGTGTTATCCGATACCGCGGCGACAACACGGAAGTTTCAGACGGCCTTTCGATTCTGAGCCGAGCGACGCACGTGTCGGTTTTACAATGTTTGTTCGTGTCTTTATCTGCGGACCGTAAATCTTGCTCCGATTTTCGCGTTTAGCGACTATTTTTCTAATAGAGACTTCTCGCTGGGACGGTACTTTAAGAATATCGTTTTTTTGGTTTTCTCGGCTGTTTTCGTGACGAATGGGAAACACCGTAGGCAAAATCGAAAATTTTCAAAATGTCTTACTAAAATATTACGATTTTTTTTTTTTTTTTTTGTGCACGACTTTTCTACTAGCGATTTCGCTCCAATTTATTCAATTCTATTCTAATTTTTCTATAAGGAAATTTGACTGGGGATAGGCGTATTACTTTATTCCTGTGAACAACTTTTCTACACACGATTTGGCTCCGATTCATACTGATAGTAAATATTTTCAAAGGAAATTTGACCAAGAAGGTACTTTAAGGAGGTCATATTTTGATTTTTTCACGAGGTTCATCGTCAAATTTGAAATACCGAGATAAAACATGAGAAAACTGGGAATAACGTAGGAAAACTGGGAAATCAGTACAACATTAAACAAATATTATTAAAAAATATATACAAAGCCTATTTAATTATTTTACTATAATATGACATATATATATTGTTGACTGAGCATCACTATCAACAGAACTCCGCTCAGAATCGTTTTTTAGCAAGCAATGGTTTATCTTTCCTTACAGGTATACATTAAATTACTCATAACGGTGGCTACATCCGTCTCCATTATCCTACGATGTTTTTTTATGTTTTGTTCCGCTTTCATTTAGTTTAAAATATTTGTTGAGACTTGAAGTGTGAACAGAAAACCTATATTAATTATTAATAACCACTGTAGCCAGATATACATCAAATTTCCCTTTTCAACCTTTTCAACGAACTCATTCTGTGATGTATATCCGTCTTTTTTCTTTTTCTTCCCCGTTTCTGGTGAGTTTTTCTCGCCCTGGGCCAAAGAGCTCGAACGTGGGAATCGGAGTTTTGCACACTCTCACCAAAAAATCCCAAACGAAGTCGGGTAAGATGGCGTTTTTTAAATGTATGGTACAAGTACCGATGGTGGGTGTGCATTTTGGCGGTTTCAGACCGTGAACAGACCGCGCCCAAGACGGGAAGACAGTGTTAGAAAAGATAACCGCAGTAACGTAACCATACGTGTACGGCGTCGGAGAGATTTAGCATTGCGCGGGGAATCGTGCCAGGCATCGGTTTCGGGAGGTTGGTCCATAAAGAGCACCACTTAGAGGGCGGACTGCTAGGGAGGCCTTTGGCAACCCCAAGTTTAAAATGAGCACCCTAAAAAGTACACAATAAGCCTTTTTATAGCATCGGCTAAATACGAATTTATCCCTCAATTTCATAATTAATAAGCAAAACAAAATTACCAGATTACCTATAGGTAATAATATAATATGTGTGCACAGAAAATCAAGTTAAAAATGTGCTAAAACCGGAGATAGGCGTGCCACTATTGTAGGTGGAAAGTTGGGAAGATAGGATGTACATTAAGTTATTTAATTTACATCTGTAAACAACGATAAACCATTGCTAACGAAAACCGATTTGAAGCGAGTTTCGGTTATAAACATTTTGAAAAGCCGTAATGGTTACGATTTTTGTCAAAATTTGATATCGAAATTCTCATAAAAAACACAGTTTTTTTTTTTGTGACCACATAGTACGCTTAATAATGAACATCTTGTTGTCACAAATAACTTAATAGTTTTGAACATTTTACCACGTTCAGAAAAAGTAAATGAACATTTTCTGTGAAAATTCAAAGTCTCTAACAATATTTTTAACTCGATCACAACAAAAAAAAACTTAACTCAAAATAATAACAGCATTATTTTCATAAACGTATTAGCTGTCCCCCCTCACAGCGTTGCCCGTGACATTTTTCACCCATATTTATTTTTGGTTTCGACCGTGTCAGTGATGAATAATAACAAATAAAAAAAAAAAAAAATTATTGGAAGTGGGTAATCCACCTTCGGCGGACTAAAAGTTTTCCGTGATAACATTTCCTCAAGAAAAGCAGAACTACACTTCCGTGTATTGTCGGGAAAAACTTTAGAATGCTTGCGAAGCTTTGTCCGTCGGCTCTTTCCGCTCTACTATTTCGCACGTGTGTTGCTTTATTCGTTCGACGGCCCCAACCGGGACCACTTGCTTCTTGCTGGCACTGTCTATTGCAACACACACACAAACAGAAAAAATTGTCGTACTTACTGTCTTACCGGTGAAAACAGTTTATAGCGTTACATTTTATTGCACAAAACATAATGGCACGTAGATATTTAGAATTATTTGTATTCATTTCATCCGTGCCATTAAGGTACACCGTAAAAATAAAAATAAAATTTAATAACGCTTAAAATCCGAATTGAAATTCGAAAATCACGATTAAAAAATTGTCGGCCGCGGCTTGGAACGCGAATGAAACTTTACGACCCGTTCTCGTGCCTACCAAATATACGAAAAAAAATTTCATCGAAATCGGTCGTGCCGTTTCGGTGGAGTGCGACCGCAAACACGTGGCGCGAGAATTTTATACACGAGAATTTGTTCCTTCTACGGGGTTTTTCTTTTCTTTTCAGTTTTGCTCGATATGCGAAAAAATAAAAAAAATTATCGGCAAATCGAAAAACGACTTCTTTCCCGTTGTCGCGCCGATACGGTTCTCGTTACGCTCCGAATCTGACACTCGCGGTGTACGTCATTTTCTCGTACGGAAAACCGCGAACGAAATGTGCAGTAGTCGCTCGACGTTGCAACCGCGGGGATCCGTGACGCGTCGGTAATTTCAGCGCCACCCCGCAAAGCCGGCCGAACAGTCGCGCCGGTCCCCACGGTTAAGGGCCGGAATCCGACGGGAAGGACGCGCGGCTATTTCCCGTCGGAACGGCGCCGGACCCGCGGCCGCCCGCCGATCGTAACGCGGCGCGTTAATGACAAATGCGCGGGGCGGGGATTTCGCCCGGAAATTATAACCTCCTTAACGACACGCGGCCCGCCGTTTCGCGACGTACGCGGGCGCGTATCGGTTTCGCGCCGCGCGACGTCCGCCGGACATTTAACGAGTAGCGAAACGCGCGATTATTGCGTCTAATTAAGTCGGCCGTCCGCGAACGTAATGACCGAAACGACGATAACGTCGAGTACACCGAGTGGACGGCTCGGGACCGCGCGGGAACGAAGAAAACGGATTCGGTTATCGGCACGGCCGAAACGAGCGGTCGTCGTGGACCCGCGTCGCCGTAGCGTTCAATCGGACGGATCGGCTCGGCGCCGAGGGCCGCGCTCGGCGTTTCGCGTACGCTGCGGTGCGATTCCGCCGGGGAACGGGCCGGGGGTTGGGGGGAGGCGAACGCGATTTCTGTGGGGGAAATGAAAACTGTATTTCATATTCGACCCGTTCCCGCCCGTTCTTCGGCACCCCCAGTCGCCCACCGGCAATCCGAACCGATCGCCGCCGCGCCGGACCCTTTCGAAACCGTCCGCGGAACCGTTCGGCCGTCTTCGCCGAACCGGGTCATCGAAACGGCCGGCGGCCGACCGGGGCGGGGTCGAAGTCAATAGAAAACGACGGCTCGATCTCGTATACGCTGTTATCGTCAAGTTCGGCGTATCGCACTGTCCGTTTAACGCGCGTCACAATATGATAATAGCGTGCAATTATACGCTATCGAAACGTAGAGATGAGCTCGCGCGCGTTTTCGTAAACAGTCTAAAGTTTTGAAGGGGCGCGCGCGCGCGTGTGTGTGTGTATCGAAAAACCTATATAAGGTAATTGGGTGGTGTCGGCGGTGGCGTACGTGTGTGTGTGTGTGTGTGTATGTGTGTGTGTGTGTATGTGTTTTGGGCGTGCGGGGGGGGGGGAGCAAGAGCGGAGAGGTGACTGACGGTGTGCGAGAGAGAGTGAGAGAGAGAGAGTGAGTTAGAGAGTCAGAGAGAGAGAGAGAGAGAGAGATAGAAAGAGAGAGAGTGAGAGAGAGAGAGTGAGTGAGAGGAAGGAAAAACGATAGTCGGCGTGGCGGCGGCGGTTTAAGGCGAGGCGAGGCGTTACGAGGTGGTGCGGACTGGGCGGCTGCGGCGGCGAGAGGGTGCGCGCTAGGCGGCCCGTGCCGCCGAATCAATACGGGCGCGCGCGGCGTATCGCGGAGCCGCCGCCGCCACCGCCCCGACCGTAGCCGTCGCCGCTACCGCTCGAGCACCGCGCGCTCCGTGTGCCGGACCGCCGCCGCCGCCGCCGCGCTAGCGAGAAGTGTGGGTGCGCGCCACGCGGAATACCCCGGCGGCGGTGGCAGCGCGGCGGCACGGGCGTCCCGTCGGTCGCCCAGCTGCCGGAGCGCTCAAACAACCCCGGAGAAAGCTCCGGGACCGCGGCGCATGGACAACCGCGCGCGGACGGACGGTCTCACGCACACACACACACACGCACACGCACATACACACGCACGCGCGCACACAAACACACGCGCACACGGGCGCACGCCACGCACACCGACACGCGCACACGTATACACGGCCAACACGTACTCGCGCGTGTGCGAACACGGCTTTTTTTCCGGTCCTTCTTTTCATCCGTAACGCACACGGCGGCGCACGTATACGCGCGGGGTCCGTCCGGCACGAATGTCATGTGTACGTCGCCGCTCCGTCGGTACGGCGGATTGTGCAGTTTTTCGTCCGGCGAGTAACAGTGTCCGACCGTAAAGCCGATACGTATCGTATTTAATCATTTTTTCCCGGTCGTCCGGACCGATCGCGGTCCGACAACGTCCCGCGGTGATCGCCGTCACGACGCCCGCCAGTAACACCGTCACCACCGGGCGGCGGCTGCGAGGATTACCGCGACCATCACGAAGACGGCGTATATGCTGCGAGCCCGGCCGTGGTCCAAGACCGGTGGTTCGTGCGGACGACAGTTCCGACGACGACGACTGCAATTTCGACGACGACGGCGACTCGGCTCCATCAGCACCGGCGGCCACCTGCACCACGACGCCGATGACGTCCGGCGGCCGGCGGCTCGCGCCGACACCGCGTCACCGAAGGGGTCCGCGCAGGCACCGCGATCCCCGGTACCGACGGTCGCACCGACGCCACCGCCGCCATCATCACTACCACCATCATCATCACCGTCACCATCAACATCAACACCATCACCATCGTCTGCAGCCGCCGGAGCAGCAGCCTCCGGAGCACCGTGACCGGCGACGGGGGGCGAATTCGCCGTCGACGGCGCCGCCACCGTCCGCTGATTGCCGCACCCGGGTAGCGTGCGCCGCTGCGGATCCCGCTACGGAAACGACGACGGCCGTGCGGCCCGCGGCTCGGCGGAACACGATGGCCGGCCGAACGGCCGTGGCGTGCCGCATGTACGCGTGGCTTGCGGCCTGCGTCGTCTTTTTGTCTCGGTCCATGGCGCCCGGCACGAACGCCGCGTGAGTATACGGTTTCGTTAACGGTTTTTTTCGCGCGTTTTACCCGCAAGTAACAATAGCGGTACCGGCCCGGCGTAGCGATACGCCGGCACGTCGGCATTATCGCGAGCGATGCGTGCACGATAACATTGTGGCAGACGACTTTGGCGCGGACGGTGTTTTCGCGGCCGCCGAGGGGATGGGTGGGGGGGGGAGTCAGAGGAAAGGGGCGTAATGTGTTAAGTGGCGGCCGGTCGACCGTCGTTCCGAGCGAAACGACGACGGCGTTATATCGTTACCGTGTCGTCGTACGGCTAACAACAGTGATTAAAGGCCGACGACGGCATTTCAGTGGCTATTCACGTCGCCGCCGTCGGTGAGTACAGTTGAGTGTTCGGTCGAGCGTGCCGGCAACACGGAGAACCGGCGCCTCCCCCCACTACCGTCCCCCCACCCCCGAAAAGGTGCACGCACTCGAGCGTGTGTACACTCTACGAGAGAGTTTTCTTTTTTGTTTTTTTTTTTTTTCCCCGGGACCCTTTCGGACGAACTCTTGTCTCGGGCCGTACGCCGGGCGAACGGCGCGCGGCCGAAGACGAGTGGAGCGGCCGACGGGTACGCCGCGCCGACACGGAATCATAACGTTTCGCACGTTTGAGCCGTACGTTCGTTCGGTGGTTTTCCGCGGTTACAAGAGGATGCCCGGAAAACCGTTTGCGTAACGACCGCTCGTCGGTTTTAATTGAGATACCGAATTGTCGCGGGGGGAAAAAAGATCGAGGCGACTCGCGAACACGCGACGTTGTTTTTACTGTGTTCGGAAACAGCTTACGAGCGTCGAACGATTTTCGGGCAATTAGTATTTTGTTGTTTTTTTTTTTTCGCCCACAATCGCAGTGGCGACGCGGAAAAACTGCATACCATGTCACTCGTTTTCCACAGATCCGCGGCCGGGTGCGAGGCCGTTTAGATTTATTTCCCGCGCAGCACGCGCACAGTGAAAACGGTCGACACCGACTCGGGGAAACTTCAAAACACACGTAACCGTATTTTGCGTTTCTGGCGCGGACGATTGCCCCCAGGGGTTTTTTTTTTCAAAAAGCTCTGCGTGGGGTGTTTTAGCGCGTACCCCCCACACTTAAAAAAAACACGCCATTCGCTTTCGGTTTACGGACGATCGGGGGTTTACGGGACGACTCTGAGCAGGAGCGTCGATGGCGCACCAAAGCGTTCGACGGGACGCGCGTGTTTCCAACGGAGGTTCCAACGGAGGTTGTTCGTTAAAATCGCCCGTCCGGGATCCGCCGAGAGCGCCGCCGCGTTCGCGCGGTCCGGTCGGCTCACACGCCACCGGTTTTCCGTTTTGTTTTTTCACGCTCAGTACTCAGTCGCGATTGTTTTCGTGCCGCGAATAAACCCTCGGTGCCCGCCGATGAACGGAGGGGATCAAAAAAAAAAAAAAACAAGTCCCGGGGGGGCCGTCGCGGCATTCCGTTTGCGTCGCGCGCCAGACGGTTCGTGATTTCGCGCCGTCGTCCGCCACAGACGATTGTTTTCCGAAAATAATTCTGCGCGTATATTCCCGAAAACACTCGGCCCCTTGCCCCGATATATACCGACCGCCGCCGCCGTCGTCGTTCGGTCGTTTCGTTTCGGAACGCGTATACACAACAGTAATAAAAAAAATTAAAAATATATCGTCCTCGTTCTGTAAAAAAACAAAAAAAGAAAAAAAAAGAGACCGGTGCGCAAAGTTTTTCCCCGTAGTAAAATTCGAATTACACGCGAAACCGCGGCGAAATGATATTTATGTTATTTTAACGACTTTGCCGCGTGAAATAAAAAAAAAAAAAAAAGGCAGAGCAGGGGGGGGGGGGAA
>CABPRJ010001941.1:189810-227204 GCA_902439185.1 Cinara cedri | reverse complement strand
AGTAATAAAAAAAATTAAAAATATATCGTCCTCGTTCTGTAAAAAAACAAAAAAAAAAAAAAAAAAAGGCAGAGCAGGGTGGGGCGGGAAACGTTATGACGATGTTATTATTGTACGAGCACTTATCGTCCCGGAGACACCGGGCCGTGAAAATAATATAGGCACTTTGTCGGCGCGATAAAACACACCGCACGTATTGTCGCGTACGCCGCTGCGAGCCGAACAATTAACGTCGCACGGGATCCGAGTGCGCCGGCACGATATCCGACAGATTCCCGAAAACTTTCTTCGCTTTCCCCGCCCCACCCCCCTCCCGTCTTCCCACTCACTGTTCTCCCCGATTTTTCCGACTTGAACGGTTTCGCAGCCGTGAGAAACACGTGGAGAAGGGGAAAAAACCTCGCACAAAAATAAACCGAAATTCGTCGAGCGCCACGTCGACGCGTAGAATCGAAGGGCCGTTTTTCGCTATTACGATGATAATAACATCGCCTCGCGGCGTCATAAATCGTTAAACGTGTTCCGGGCCCGGCGGGTTCTGCAAGTCGAATGGCCGCGGCGGCGGTTTTACGGAAATCCGTGAACAATTAAAAGTTGTACGCACGAAAATGTCGAATTAATATTTTGCTTTCAAACTCATCGCGCCGTACATTCACGCGCGCTGCCGTAAGTCTACGGGCGGACGCGAAAACCGCTCCCCGGGTCATAGTTGTCAGAAACCGAATTTCCGGCCGCGAACCGTGCAGAACACGTGGACCGTGCGCATTGAAACGATGTCATTTCGTTCGTTTCTGGACGATAATCCATTGGATCTTAAAGCGCCAACAGACGTTTCCGCTTTCGGAAGTTTGGGCGGTCGTGATATCGAAAAACGAAAAAACAACGTTGCCCGGTGAGCCGGTTCGCTCGTTTTCGGTCGAATTTCTCCCGGGAAATGTGCAGAGAATACGACATTACGGCGACGTGCACTATTATTACGCACTGAGCATTGAGCGTCGGTAGGTGTTAACGAATCGCGCCGCAAAAGAGCGAAACCACGGGGGACAGTTCGAACGCGGTGGGGCGTAGTCGGCACCTACGCGGTCGGTATTCCTGCTACGGGGTTTCCGCTCGTTTTGACATTTCATCCGCAAATGCCGCGGTTTCGTGGTTTCTGGCGACATCGATTTGAAATCGTAGATCGCGGGCCGCGAAACGAGAAAACCCATAGAGTTCCGGAAACTTTGTGATCCGAAACCGCGTATCGGCAACGTTGTGCTGTTTGCGCACGCGTTGACGCCGACGGAAACCGGTACGCGAAAAGGAAAAATAGTTAAAGAACACTGGACATCCAGTGGCGTATACTTTACGGTCGAGTTTTTTCAACGACCGTACCGGGAGCAGCGTTCGATTGAATGGAAAATCCACGGAAATACGATCTCGGGACGGCCGTGTACAGTGCCGGCGCGACGATTCGCGAGCCCCCCCCCCCTCCGCGTGCAAATCGTAATGTTTTTTTCGTTTTACGTTTCCGCGGGTACCGCCGCGGCGAAAGTCCGGGGCGGTTGCGTTTTCTGCACACCACTCGCTCCGCTCCGGTCGTCACGGTGTTGTCGCGAAATGTCCGGCGGGAGAAGTTTCGTTTTCGGTTTTTTTTTTTTTTTGCCGCCCGCGACAAAAATTCGGTTTTTCATTGGAAAAAAAACCGTTTTCGCGCGCGCACGTCTCTCTGGAACGGCGGCGGCGCCAAAGAAGGCCAAAGACGTACGCGCGTATTTAACAACAGTGGCGGCATAGGTTGTGGGGGGGTGGCGGATGGCGGTGACGACGGCGCGTGTGTGTGTGTGTGTGTGTGTGTTGTGTACAATACGAGTACCCCGTGTAAATTTCACACGTCGGCGAACGCGCGCCCGACCGCACAAAGTGCAACGCCACTGCCAGCAACAATGTTTTTAACCGCGTCAATCGATGCACTTATTCCTGTCATTTCCATAACACTACGCACACACGCGCGCACACACACACACACGCGCGCGCGCGCACCCACCGGCGGCACTACACTGTTGTAGTGTTGTGCTATATTCACTATACACCGCGAGGGCGCTAATGGTTTATCTTTTATTTTTTTTTTTTTTCCCCTTCCCCCTCTCCCCCGACCCCGGCGCGCGTACGCCGCCGCCGCCGCCTCTCGACCGGTGTAAAGTTCTCTTTCGAGTGTTTTCGTACGTAACACAATGTGTACGTACCGTACGTACGTTATATTTTCGTTTTGCGCGCCCGAGACACGGTAACGTACGCGTCCGTGCGCGTGCGAGACCGCCGAGCGCGGCTCGTAGCGCACGTCATCGCGCCCGGTACGGAGTTACCGACTTCCGAGCAACACGTGTGCGACGGCGAACGAACGCCTCGTCCGAGCGCCTCGCGTATTATGCCGCGGACGGGCGCGGACGTACGGAAATATTATTCGCGCACGCGTCGACTCGACGCCGTCCAGCCGTCCCGACCGGGCGCGCGCCGCGGCCGTCCCGAATGCCGTACGGGACCCGGGACGACGAACAGTCTTTTGAAAACGCCGCGGAAGGTTCGGGAACGAAAAAATAAACCGATGCAACGCGTTTTTCCCGCGGCGTGTCCGGACGCCCGGCACCGTTACGACGTTACGGCGGCGGATTCGCGGGAGGTAGCGAGCGGCTGTGTGGGGGTGGGGCGGAGGTTGGCCCGGGACAACCGATACAACCTCGACGAAACGTCGTCCGGAAAAAGAGACCGTCTATCAAAACCAGAGACACCTTTCAAATACGCGCGTTTTCACCCCCCCCCCCCGCCCCACCTCCGGAAAAAATGTCGAAAATCCGCCGCCTACTGCTACGTTATAAAATTCGAGTGAAAAATTATTACGAATAACGTCGACCGTTTTCGCTAACGCAATGCAGCAACGCGCGTACGCACTGTCCGTTCATTTGCCAAACTAATATTTTATAACATTACAATAATTGTTATACGTGAAAATGTCATTCCGTTTGTTTAATTTGGACGTCCGCAGAGGCGTTCGAAGCACGGCATACCTATTTTCCCGTTAAAACGTCCCGAAATCCATATTGGAATGCAACCGAACTTTTATCACTTAAATCCGTAATAATTCGACTACGAAATTAGGAGTTTTAATCCGTTTAAGCCACTAGAAGTGTCTGCAAAGTTAACGATACAAAGTCAGGTGATTTCGGTTAGGTCGGACCTGTTCCGTTTTGGACACATTGATCCAGCGAATGAAAAAAAAAAACCCAAAACGGTCAGATATTGTCCTCTGAATTATCTTCGTCGGGTATTTTTGTGACAACCTTTTGAACCGCTTGGAAAATTAAAATTTTTAACAAAACTTCCCCATTAAAAAAAAAAAAAAAAAAAAATCTAGATCAAAATATCTTCCCGGATCAAAATTTCCGCGGGGACCCCTCGATGCGGTTCAAAAATTGAATAGTTGTTTACATAAACGATCAACAAACCCCCTAAAACGGAACAAGTTGTCTTCATCGAATCAAAAATGTCACGAAACCTTATACAAAAATCAGACGAAACACAGCAGTGCTACAAGATAGTCTCCACTTTTCGGGAAAATTCGAAAAAAAAAAAAAATGTCCAAACAGTCATAGTGAAAATATCGCTCGTTAATCATGCGCGTAGTATGAAACGATTGGGCGATAACCGACGTAGTTAACGTACGCGCAAAGATCCTACAAAATTGGCGGACTCAATTGACAATACGATTATCGCGCAATAATATTTATCGATTTTAACCGAGTACATTTTAATTTTAAACCGTCGTCGATTGCTGTGCAAAAGCCGTACGAGTTAGTAATCGTTATTATCGATATGGGGGTGGGGGGTAATTTTGTTACAGCAACGCAGCACGAACGAACGCATGGATATTTGTTCCGTGACCGGATTAATGAGATATTGGTATTATATTTTGTCCGCGGTATAGCGGTTTAAATTTCTGCAGATAAAAATATTGCACTCGTCTTTCATAAATCTATCAAAGCGTAGCAGCGGGAGATTATTATCTATTATCCGCCGTTTCGCGTTGGATATACATTGTATATAGCACAGATAATAAAATAATATCGGACGCATAGCCGCATGGCCGTCTAGTCTTGGCAAAATCTCAAAAAAAAAAAAAAGATAGAAAAAAACGGTTCGCGGAAAACTCTGATTCACGTCTATAAATTTTTATTCCGTTGATATTACCGCACAAACTTTGGACTGCCGCCGGCGCAGTTGACCGCTATAATTGTTTGACGAAAATTAAAAAAAGAAAAAAACAAATGATAATAATTTTCGACACTACGACGCGATTCATCGCGATGTGGTTTTCCGTTGTTGTAATGAATCGCCGCGTCTAGTTGATGGATTAGAAATCCTGTTTGGTTTTTCTCCGTGTTCTTCATAGTCGTACAAACAGCGGGCGAACTCCTGGGAAAACGGGAATATTAATTTGTTTCGTCATTTTCGAGCAACAATATCGTAGAAACGTGTATTTTTCACCGAACACTGATAGCCGTGGCGTAATTTCGAGGGTTCGATTTTGGATTTTACAAGGTTTTTTGTCTAATTTTCTCTTCGCATTGCAATACTGTATCCGATGTATGGATATTCCCCGATAATTTTGGGACGCTTTTAGCAAATGAGCACAAACGCGGGAATTAGAGGCGTTTTGTAGGCGGATTGAAGTGATAAAAGTTGTACGGGTCGAATTGCAGTGCTATCATGCAAGGCAGCATATTATTTTGTTGCGGGAAGGAGGCGTTTATTTATAGTTTCGAACGCCTCTATTTAGAAAACGAAGGTGGAAAGATAACATTTTGTGTATCTATTGCCCCTTAGTTTCAAGAATACGATTTTAGGGTGTTTCAACTTTCAACCCAGGCCGTAACCATTTTTATTTTTTCAGAAGTTTTAAAATATCATTTGGTTATTGATTGTTTTATAGTGAATACGTTTTCATGCAATACAAAATGGGCATCGGGAAATTCGACTTAAGGGAGCGCCGTGCCGGTGCTCACGGGCATTTGATATCCCGTGTTTATAATACGAAAAATGTGTCTTGTGACGTTACCGCACTATATGTGATATTTGTGAATTATTATTATAGTTGGCCGTTACAAAGATTTCAGTAGCGGAGTTTGACCGTGTCGAACCGTCGTACTATACTGAGTGTTTTAGAGGGATTTGACGACATTTTGTCGCACGCTCAATTACATAGGAACATATCAAATCCTGCAGACGGTGTTCCCGTAGGGTACATTGTTAATGTTTTGTTGAAAAATCACGCAGTTTGTTGCATATTATATTCTCAAATGGTTAAAAAAAAAAAAAACAGTGTATTAATAACAATAACAGTTTATTATCATTGTCCGTTCGCCACTTAATTCGAAACGGTATTAGTGAATCCTGTATGTTTCAGTAACCGTTAACGAATTCACGGTGTTCTCTTAAGACGTATAATAATAGTTGATTTAAAAACGAAACGTTCAGCGTTTTGTTTCGACGGTTTCGATTAATTTTTTCTGCACGATTGGCATCCGTTATCCCGTACGCGAACGGTATGAGCCGCAAGGAAAATACGAAAAAAAAAAAACAAAAAAACAAAATTCCCCCTCTCGGGTACGCGCGGGGCGCGACGGTAAATTCGTAAAATAAAAAAAAAAAAAAAAAACCGCGAAATCGACGGACACGCCCGGTATAATTTGCCAGTGTAAAACGGCGGGCGACGAATCGCCGCAATGCAACGACGGCAATTATTATTGTTTCTTCTGTACGCGCACTGCTATCAATAATAACAATAATAACAATAACAATAATAACAATAATAATAACAATAATAACAATAACAATAATAACGACACGGCGGGTCGTCCGCCCCCGTCGGAAACGGGATATTCTGTCCGTTTTGTAATAAAACGCTCGTCGCCGGAACGCCTTTCGCGCGCGCCCATCCGCGGCGCGACGGATTTCGGATCCGCCGATTTTCGGTTCGACAGTTCTACGGTCTCGCGCGCCGCACAGTGCGCACGGAATAGGGCAGGCAACGAAATATCGCGTAATACACAACTCGGTATATACACAAGGAGAAATAAATATTTGTGCGGCGGCGAGCGGTTGGCATGTGTCACAAAATGTCATTTCGACCCCGCGCCGGTGTCGGAACTTTCATTTTTGAAAAGGTCACACACGCACGCACGCACACACGCACACACGCGCACACGCGCACACGCACACACGCACACACGCACACATACACGCGCACGCATCGCAATAACGTTATTATTAAGTACACAGTATTTCGTTCGGAAATCCGTCTACCCTATCAATGATAGCGCGGCCGAATATTGTTTCGCAAACGTACGCACACACGGGCACAGACAAACATGAATATAAATCCGCTCTCCGTCCCGGCGGACGAAAACAAAAATATATTATTGGTTGTTTTTTTTACTTTTGCTAAATTCGTTTTTCCGAACGCTACAAGATTTACGCAGTCGACACCGCCGTTGTTCGGCAATAGATCCGGAAAGTCAAAAAGTTTATCGAGATAAACTGTATACGTGATTAAATATTTCACGCCAAAAACGCTTTTGCAACTGATGCGAAAACCCTATACGGATAGCACTCTCTTTACGTCGGGGCTTATCGCGTAAACTCAATCGGTGGCGTATTCGCGGGGATGCAGGGGTCCGGATGGCGGGGTCCGATCCATGCCTCTCCGTTGGTCTTTTCGTTTTCGCTACTAACTTCGGTACAAACGCGGTTCTCGTTTCGATACGAAATTAAACGACAGGAATATTTTATGGTATCTTAATGTCAACAGCAACCTATTACGTCGTAATAATATGGCCCGACAACACAGCACTGTTCGTAATTAGTATAAACATTTTTCATTTTACAAAAGTTGTATATTATTACGTGTTCTATATTTTTTTTTTTTTTTTATTTATTTATTGGTTTTCAATAATATAATCTCTCTATGGTTCTCGTTCGTATACTTTATCTTTGAGCGTCTGCACGAATCTGCGTCTGATTTATGCATTTGTATTTGATTTATGTAACTCGTCGTTAGCTTTCCCCTTCCATGTTTTCCTTCCATAGCGCTTTCTGATATTCACTGTATGACGCTATATGGAGTTCTTCGTTGTATCTCAGTACAATACGACCTTGTTCTTAAACTGTTTAGCAAAGTCGTTTTATTCACTTCAGTTTTGTGTTCAGTTCCGTCCGCTCAAATTTTTCCATTTTTCTCTAGTGCCATGTTTTTAGAGCCTCTAGTATATGTTCGTCCATCTTTCACTGCCATATAATGCCACACTCCATATAATATACATTTTTTTTGTTTTAATATTTCCATTTGTCAATGTTAATAACTTTTTTTTTAATAAGAACGCGTCTGTAGCTTGTCCTATTCTACTTTTCATTTATACTCAGATCTTCCATAACGGATTATTACGGTTCCTAAATATCTGAATTGTTATACTCGTTCTATTCTGTTTCCTTTAAGGGATATATTAAGGATCTTTTTGTTTGCTGCATACCTGTACTTTTGTTTTTTTTTGTATTTATATTAAAAATATGTTGTTCATTTCAATGAGCATTGTTCGTAGATCTTCCTTTGATGTAATATGTAAAACTATTTCATCCATGAAACGTAGCATCGATATTACGATTTAGGACCCTTATTTTTTTTTTTGTTTTTTTAACGACAATACACCTATCACCGAACTACCGGTCGTTAGGCATTGGACCCACAATAGGTCACCAGTCTTTATTCCAACCAATCTCCTAATAAAATAATTACATTGGTGTAGTGGGTCTTTGAGCCATGTTTAGCTGACAAAGCATTTTTTTTTTTTTTTTGATTCACACCTTAAGCTTGGATTTCAACGGCAGCCACATATTTTCACATCGTCCGTCTTCTACCCCGGCCTCGAAATCTTACTATCCCTAATTCTCACTTTCGTTCTGTCTCAGCCATTCCCTTCGCAATGAATATCTTCTCAGCAAATTGTTCTACTGCAGCCTAGCAATCAGAGAAATTTAGCATCCGTGGTAAGTACTATATTTTCGAGCGATAATTCCTCGATTCGGATCACTATAGTCTTTAATGTACCTCTCACGTTCGAACGTCTTACACTTTACCAAGTTAAGTTCAAGATCATCTTTACTGTCAGCGAACAGTCATTTAATATACCTCGTTCAATACGGTGAAAAAACTTGTTAAAACAGCCGTGTCTTGAAATAATTTGGGTTAAATGGGAACTTACTTCGCCGTGGGATTAACTGTGGTATTTTTGTACTGTTTTTATTGTGTTCTTATGACAAGATATCGATTCTCCCCAATGACCTAGTCTTTATTACACGCCACTGCGCTCGATATATTATTTTTTGTAAATTTCGGTATATCGTGGCGTTCGATTTCATTCGAATAAATGTCCTCCACCGCTCGCGGTCTATGATTTCGTTACTATGTATTGTTGTAATATGATATTTGAACAGGAAATTTAATAGTTGCACTTTCCATCTCTGTACGTAAATACGGAATAATTTCACTAAATACCGTACATTGGTCAAATGTCCGAAATATTTTAGTCTCGTTATAATATTAGGATTCTGAATTTAATGTATTATGATAAAAACCATAAAAATAGCATTTTATATACTATTACAAAAGAGAAAATTAAGATTTCATAAAAAAGCTGTAAAATGCAATAATGTATTAAGAAAATTGCAGGTTTTTTTTTTTTTGTAGCAAGATACCGACATCAGGATAATATGTAGTAAAAGTATATACGTTAAAAGCAGACATTGTTAGTGTACCGTAAAATGCACGAAAAATAAAAAGAGAAAATTGACCTATGAGGGGGAAGAACTAACATTTGAAAATGTCAAAAAAAAAAAAAAAAAAAAAAAGAAAGTTTCAAACTGCAGAGATTTATTTTGCAGATCGTATTTTTGTAAAATCGCGATTGAATTAAATCCCCGGAACAACTGCAGCTGTTTTCTAGATTTCTATAAGCTTTTGTGACGCACGGTGTACAGTGAGAGCGCGTGGTTTAAGTATTTTAAGATGTACACGTGAGCTGATAATGTCAATAATGTCTTTCTCAGACGATTTTTTCGGTTACGGTTCGATAGACATCTTATCATAATATATTATAGTTATACGTCGATGGACAACCTGCAGCATATTATAAAATATACGTACATAGTGGGTATCTTAAATCGCGGTATACTCGAAGAAAATAATAATTGTGGAACGGAAATATAGCCACTCCTTTCCCCCGAACATATCGAAAACCCGTGCAGACAATATTATTATGCATGTCCTCATGTCACATCACGTGAAACCCAGTGTGTAAAGGACGATGCAGTGTGATTTGTCAAATTTTAAACGGTTCACAACTATATAGGTAATAAGTGAATTGCAAAATGTTGGGATAAAATTAATAATTTACATGAGCCATTACTGCGGATGGTAAACAGTAACGTTTTCGTTGTTAATTTTTCTTTTTTAATCGCATTGAGTTGTTATACTTTATTGTAGAATTTTACCCGTAAATAAAGACTGTCTCGTTGAATTCTGTCCGGTGTCTATTTTTTATCCCCGCTTCCCTTGCGTCTCTAGCGTTTTCCTCTCGACTAAATCAGCTTAAACTCGGACATTTTCGGGCGCCCGAAAAAACTCAATAATATTTTAATCGTAAAAAAAAACAAAAAAAAAACCGATTTGTTTAAATCAATATGAGTGCACACAGATGACCGCCGCCGGCGGAGTAGTTATTGCGTATATCAAATCGTATTACGTCGAATAGGGGGTTCGCGTGTACAGGGGGGGTATACGCGCACACTCTTTGCGGGACAACAAGATCCCCGTTTTTATACGACAGATGAACTGTGACGATTGTATCGATTTGTTTCAGCAGTAGTATGTACGGTGACGTGAATATCTCGGCCATACTAGATTCGTTCAGCGGCAGTTACGACAAAAGAGTAAGACCGAATTACGGAGGTGAGTCGACAAATGCATAAATAATATTATTATTAGACATCAATTATTATCATATTATCTATTTAACCTCGCAATATCTGTGATTTGTTATGATATTGTTCCGATTTTCGTGTTACTCCTCCGATATCTCGTTCACGCGAGAAACTGAAAAATATCATGATATACATACACGCAGTGTGTAAAGAACGATAAATATGTTTCTGTATTATGTAGGCGATGGCTACGATGGTTTTTGGGGATTAGCAAATATGGTATCATAATCGAAAACTTTTTATTTTATTTTTCTCTACCGTAACTATATTGGTATAGTCTACGGTGGTACAGTTTCTCACTGTTTCGCTCGCGTTTCCTACTCGTTTCTTCAAAAACGAAAAACCAAAACATAAACATTAACGTTATACATAACATTCACATTCGATACACGATTTGTTTTTTTTTCGAAATAATACCGCAGTTTATTACGCGTCTGCAAATACACAATGTAAATCACGGTATAATTACTATATTAATGTAATATTTTAGTCCGTAATAGTTTTGCGTGTTTATAATATACAGACGGCTTTTATACGCTCGTATAAAAGATAAATTTAAAGGGTTCGGACCGGCCGTCGAACGGCAAAACGAGACGGAAAATCCACGCGCGCAGACTTCAGAAACTTTTCCACTCGTCGCACGTTAGTCAAAAAATTTCTGACTCTGTATACGATAACATTATTCGAGCATAAGACACCATCGTCGTGGTATCGTTTAAAATACACGACGAAAAATAAAGCTGCGCTCATTCGGTCATTTTTTTTTTTTTTTCATTTTACCAGGTGATCGATTTAAGTGTCTCGGTATTATGCAAATTATTTACTTTTCGGATTTTCTGGATAACTTATGAACCGTGTAGCTCTAAAATATTTCGTTTCCGTAAGCAGTTAATATTTTAATCATTAATATTTTCGTGGTGAAACCGTTACTGGATTATGGTTTTCAAACAGTAACCTATACAGTTAAAATGCCACAAATATAGATGCCATTTTAGTTGAACTAAATTTCGGTGTTAAAAACGTATAAAAAAGTGAATACTTTCGAAATATCGAGTACTGACACCTAAATGGATCACTTGATTTAGCTTTATTTTCCGTTACCCGATTTTCATTAGGCTACCGCTGTAGAATATAATTTTGTTATATCAAAATCTCAATATTGTTCTCGAGAGATCAATTAAAGCCGTATCAGTAACGTTGTGAGTGGAGAATATTCTCCGAGCACGAGGATATTATGTGGCTGAGAATATTCTTCAAAACATTACGCATTTGAGCGTTATTACGGACATTGATTTTTATTTAATTGTTTAAAGCATTTATGCGTTTTTGATGTTATGAGCTAGTATAAGTGTGTGTGTTTTATTTTTTTTTTTTAATTTAGTTATTAAGATATTTTTATTTAGTCAAAACTAAGAAGTCATAATAGGCTTTTTATAATATTTTTAATTTTAGATTCTGAGCGTAGTGCGAAATATATTATATTATTATGTTTTTACTATACGAGTATGTGTGATTTTTTCGATTCTAATAATTATCAATCAGAAACGGTCGCTAACGGTAGGTAACGAATTTTGACTATTTAGTGAAAATTTAAAAAAAATAATAAACAGCTATATCTTATACTTTCAAATTACCTCATACATTTTTCATTTAAATTTATCGAAAAAAAAAATGATTACCCTAGATCCGCTCAGAATTTAAGAGGCTCAAAATTAAAAAAAAATTTTTTTCATAATTATGTTTATATAATATTTAATAGCAACGAAAAATTCGGATTTTCAATTCAGTTACGAGTAATATGAAAAAACTGCTAGATCAGACCACTTATTTTTTAACATTCGGTCACGTGTTTTTCGACCAAGTAACACTCCCCCTTATTCCCCCTACATGCAGTTTGTGTGTATGTGTGTGTATTACGTTGTATCATATTTTTTTTTTTTGTGAAAAGTTGGAAATGGATATACTAAAAAAAATATATTCAATAAAAATTGTTTTACGTAAAAGTTCTGACGCCTTCGATTTTTATAAATAACATGTTTAATTCGGATTTATTTTTTTTGTAAAAATAGCAGCTTTTCATACAGGACGCTACAAAATTTCTTATTTTTTGTAATACAATTTCACTGTAAAACTAAATAGAATTATTTATATTCAGTGATTGTATAACAGCATAAACGATTTAAAGAAAATTTTGACAATTTCGATCCACGAGACCTTTTCCTGAAAAACGCTTCACGATTCAATGAGATTTATATTAAAATAAAATATACGTTGCGAATATATTTGTAAATTAAAAATGAATAAATTCGTTTCTAATATTTAACTACTTCAAAAAAATAACCGTATTTATGTCCGTCCTACTAGTTTGTCCGAATTACACATGGTTTTTGTTAAAAAAATTTAAACGTATTTTATACGTACTTATCGCCTATCGGTTATGCCGGAGATTGCTTCAGCACGATTATTGATTTAAAAAAAAAAAACCCGTAAACTTAGAAATACGGATTAGTGACGACACATAGCGGTCGAAAAGCGAAATTAGGTGACCAAATATTATTATTTTGAAAAATACAAACTTTCCCACTAAAATATCGTCTAAACTGGACGTTCTATAGTATTCGAAAATATACGCCGAAATTCTTATTTTATAAGTACACCAAAAGCTTTAATAAAACACGATTCCTTTTTTTTTTTTTTTTTTAACCATTTTATCGTCGTAATAAAGTAGAGATAAGTTTAATGACAAATACGGTATTAAATTGAGGAATTATTGATGGTATATATAAAATGTTATTTATAGGTACATGTATATAGGTGGTTCTTCATTATTTATTGGTGTCACTATAAACTTTAGTGTAACGACGTACCTCAGTTCAAATGTAAAATTTTACCGACGGAAAAGAAATAAATCGACGATATCCAATATGTTTATTCATCGCGTTACAAAACTATATCGGTTTCGGTGCTTGCAGGAAGGAACGGATTCAAAGGAACTATTGTTCATTTGATTTCGTTCATTTTTCAGGAATTTGTCGGCAAACGGATCTGTGAATGAATGTATTGGAATTTCGTTCACTTATCGGAGAACGTGAACGATTTGTGATTCGTTCCTTTTTTTCCTATCGATATATTCGATTTAAATAATTTTAATAACCCTAAACATTCACATTTTTCGACATTTATCAACAATCCATAAGTTTTTCATATTGTGATGATTTATTAAAATGTAATTAAAGACAAAATATATATGAATAATTATATATTAATAATTTATTTAAATAATATGTTAACGATTTTTATTTTTATTTGAGGAACGTATCTTTGTTAGGACCGAAGAAATAGACGAGTCCCTTTCTTCGGGGCTTCTTTGATTCCGACAAACCTTTTTATGCTAGGAGATAAGGTATATCGATTCCACTACTATCGATTCTGTCGGTAAAGGTAGTCTAAAAACAACCTATCGATTCCGCCACCGAACCAAGGAAAAAATAATTTTAAGTTGAATTTTACACAGGGACATAGCTTTATTATGAATGTTTTATGAAATACCTGTATTGTCGCAAAACACTAAAAAGTCCTCAAATTGAAAATGACTATGATGACGATATTAAACAATGTATACATGCACAAGTTTTGGTTACTGTATTGTATACAAATAAATAACAATAACTATTGATTAGGTATATCGTATACATGTAAACATTTTGTTAATAATATATCTATTTTTATGTAAGCACCACCTATATGCGTGCGTTAGTATTTCTAAAAACATAAGTTATTTAGCTAAGTCAAATGTAAATTTATTTTTCAACAAACTTAAAAAGGAAACGGGTTGACGGCAGGAGGTTTAGGGGACAATTGGTAGCTGGCAGAATCAATAGGCTGTTTTAAGATAACCTGTACTAGTGGAATCGATGCAGCATTGGCGGGATCGATAAGTCCCTCTTTCTTCAACTTCGAGCCTGGGATAACTTCCATTTTGACCAGATGAACGTGAACTAATATTCCTTTTAAAAAGAACATTCCGTGCAATGAACTCTGTTTGTATAAAGTAAATTGTAACGAAGAATACTGCTCAATCATTCGCGGGTGTTCGTGAAAAATATAACGACGAAAAAGTTCTCTATTTTTCGTGCAGGATATGTTAAGTACATTTTCATTATTGAACGTGTTAATTCCATGTACGCTGTTGGACGAGCCGTGATTTCAATAATTTCAATCAAAAAGTAATTCGACTCGAACCGTATTATATGACGATTATTGCTGAATCTAGTGTCAATTGAGTCGAAACACCTAAACCTGTTTTCCGAATTTCGAAAGGGAAAATATAAAAATCACCTTATCAATACAAAACAACACGTAAAGGGCTAGAATCTTGCGCAGTACTCGGGTTACAACCAAATTGCGATTTCAGTAAAAACATTTTTTTATTTTTACTCTGCTGAAAAGTTCAGACACATTGACTCCGACACCATTTTCACGCGCGTCCGCGATTAGCCGCACGTATTCGCCCTCTTTTCGGCGATAGAATCGGCAGGTATTATCATTTATTTTTCCCCCGACGATTTCGTTTTTCGACCGCCGTGCGAAAATTGTATACGTGCGCTCACGACCGTATATACGAATTGACCCGTAATCTACACGGATTTACGTGTATATGTTTGAGTGTGTGTGTGTGTGCGTGATAATATAACCACGACGCTGTTCGACCGCAGCGATAGTGCTGCGGACGCTGCTGACGCTGTGCCGCCCGCGGTGGTGGTCCGAACGACGGCGGACGGCCGTGGTGGACGCGGTTTATCGGACGACGGCGGCGTGTCCTGACCACGGGTAGTATGTGGCCGTGAGGGGGTACCGGGGAAAGGGTCGTGCGACGAAGAGAGGGACGTAGAAGACGGGGGGAGGGGTTGACGGGCGTTACCTCGTCGCGCGTCCGCCGGGCGTCGTTGGCGGCGGTGGCCGGCGTACGCGCAAACAGTATACCTATATACAGGGTCATCCGAATTTCACGCGACAGTGGATTTCATTCACTGTGAAATATTTGATAAGTTGTTTTGCGTAGACAATGACCCGTGCGGAAACATACGGGGAAATTTTCGGGATGAGTTACAGTGTAATTTTTAACGAATTTTTACGGGTATCGGTGCAGTGCGTGTACTGAAGGCGCTACATTCAGGGATATTTGAATTTTGATTTTTAATATTCCTATAAAAGATTAGGTCTCACTTGTGATAATCGTGACGCTCGAATGACAGCCGAATAGATTGCAGAGAAAATTCGAGAATAAAATACGTAAGGAAATACGCACAGGATTGCTGACGAAACAACGGGAAATTGGCGGAAAAGGTTTTTTAGAGGTATACGATTCTGTGAAATTAGTACCGGTGATAAGTTTCGTGAATGGATAGTGCAATGCGATTTAGGTCACGAAACGAGGGGAGAGGGGAAAAAGAGACGTTTATAGCAGTGATTTGGAATGTTTACCTCGGGCGAAAAAACTTCTCGAGAAACACCATGAACGGATGTTGACGTGGTGGATGGAAGAAGATTTAAAAAATTTTGGACGTTTAAAACCGGTGTGAGGTATTGTTCGAGATAAGAGACAAGTGCGGGCGATTTTGTATTGGAGAACAAATGGCGAAAATTCTCAAAGGTAATATATAATTGGTATGCCAGTAGAAGAAATAGAATAATATATTTATATTTTGTGTCTGTATAGGACTTAACATCTAATCGATCGATTTCGCTGGAAACGTCACGGTTTTTGTTCCGGAAGTGTTTAGAGAGTGCTGGTTTGAATGAGGTGAAACTAAACTCTTAAAAAACAGTGCTTCACACGAGAAATTAGTTTTGAAAATACGAAAATTGTACTTTTGTTTGTTTATTTCTGGTATACCTAATGGTTACTCGGGAAAAGCACTGTTTCTGCTATAATCAATTGTTTTCGCGGAGAGACGCGTTTTCATTTATTATTTTCATTCAATGGCGCACAATCAACGGGTTATACAGCCGGTTTAATATTACATTTCTTATATAATTGTGAAATCCCGCGGTTTCCTCCCTTGACCATTTTTTAGTGTTTATTTACTTGAGTATTACCTGGTTTTTTTTTTTAAATTTAAATTTCGTCACTCTCTCGATCAGAAAAACCATCAATATGTCTGGTGCCTATAATTAATGTTCTATTAAAACGGAACCTGAACATCCGAACCACTGTAATACAGGGAAAGAGGTTAAATTAGTACAAAAATAGTAAATAAATGAACACCAATTACGTCTTATCTAGACACACCCGGTTATTCGATTTCAATGGCAAAACCGATTTTCTTTCGCTTTCGGCCTGGGTACACCTTCTTACGCAATGCGAAACGATTTTCAAACCTCCCTCCCGAATACGCCCCACCGGCGAAATCCATTTTGTCGCATACAGTGCGATTCGGAGGACCCTGTATACGCGCGTGTAGATACGCGGGAGCAATATAATATACGGGACCGTTACCGAGTTGGGAAGAAGGGACCTGCGGCGGTGGCGCCGCGTCGCGGAGATCGGCGGCGTCGGCGGTGTATGGGCGTGTAAACTCGGCCATCATCTCTACCGAAATCGATTTGACCTGTAGCGCCGCGGCGCTATTTTCGATTTCAGCGGCTGCCGGCAGCATTTTTAGACGCGATATAAACACGCCCCGGAACATCGTGACGTGTACGCGTCAGAGACGTATTTACATTTTCGGTGTCCCGGGCCCCACAGTTCCTCATCGAGCGCCCTCTCTGATACAAGACGATTTTTTTTTTTTTTCTGCTACATACCGGAATTTCGAGATTCAAACGTACTCTACATAGTAATAATACCCCGCGAGATAAACTGCAGTGGAATGGGGAAAATATGTTTTAAAAAAAATGTGATCGGGGGAGGATACTTGCAGTTCCCCTTGTAAATTCGATGTTGCTGTAACCGATTGACGAAAACAATATGTCATAATATAATACGCGATATTGTCAATTGCTTTAAAATATTAATCCGTCAGTCCTTAATTTTGTTTTTCACGCGAAAGTTTTTTACAATTTTGGTTGGCCACACCTGCCTATAGTCACACCTATATGCCTATCTACAGTTTTATAAATTTTAATGATGAAATCTATTTTGTCACCATAACAATAATATTACTAAATAATTCACACGACTTCAAAGATTATAACGCCCCCCTTGAAATGTGGCGCCCGAGGCCAATAATTACTCCCCTACACCAGTCCTCTAGATATGTCCTTGGTGAACATAATAATTTACGCGTACTCACCTGTATTATAATTGTGTACTATCTACGACAGCATACGCACACACACACACACGCACACACAAAAACAAACACACATACACGTGTGTACTTACAATAAAATCTGTGTGTACATTTTCGACTTGACTCGCCCACCCGAACGCATTACAGGGATGCACAGGCTTCGTCGGCAGTTTTTTTTTATTATATTTTTTTTTCGCTTCCTCTTTTATTATTTTTGTTTTCGCCGTTACATATTACATAGAATACGTCATCATGGCGGTATATACGACAATATAATATGTTTTATATATTTTATTTTTTTGTTTTCCGCATAAAAAAAAAAAAATACTCGGGACGCACGTGTTCTATATATATGTGTACGCCTGCCATGCACATTTTCACCGGCATCACGAAAAAAAAAAAAAAAAGAAAAAAAACCACAGTGGATTATTATTGTTTGTTATCCCGAGTACACACTGCACACAGCTGCCATACTCGTATGTACATTACAATACTGACCTGAAGCGGACGTTGGTCAAAGACATTCCTTTCCCGATGTCCCGTACATAATCAAATTAACTTATCGAATTGAATACGAAATCTCATTTATCGGTCCGAATTTCGGATCCGATTTGGTTTTAGTTTATTTCACGGCTATGACGTTAACTTGTTGTGGACATTCGTGATTAGCCCTCCTTTTTCGGGCGTCTCTATGCGTCCGCCGTCCTTAATAGTATGCATTTCGTAAATATAAACATCATTGGTCCCGTACCTCCGGGAAAAAAATAAAAATTATCAACGGGTCGTTTTCGCTGTACGCATAAACAGCAATAAACAAAGATAATAATAAATATTATTATGACGCGCGATATGTATACGAGCTCTTTGGCGAAACAATACGAAAACAATAATAAAAATAATATTATTATTACTGTTGTAAGTCGGCGACTGCGGTCGCGGCCGTCACGCGCGACCATTGAAAAGTGTCGACCGTTTTTTTTTTTTTTTTCATTCTAACGCGATAAATAAATCATCGCGGAAAATATTCACGCCGCCTTTGATAAAAAAAAAAAAAAAAAAAATATATATATAAAAACAAAAAACAAAAATTATATATTATCCGACATCATTAATCCTCCTCCGGGTTAGCCGAAATAAATTAAAAACTCGCGCCTTTCACAGTGTCGGCCCTCCATATACATAATTATTATTATTAAATTTTTATTTTAAACACGACACACCGCAACATTATAGACGTATAATAATATTATATTATAACGATTTTAAGCCAGCGGTGTTATTGCGAGTGAATATTTTTCTTATATAGGTAATATGGCTATTATAGTGAGCTCAAAATACAAAGTTTAAACGATTCGTATTTTTTTATTTTTTTCAATTAAAAAAATAATTGAAAATATTACGCGTAAAAACTGTGTCTATAAAAAAATGCTTTACGAAAAACTAAAAAAAAAAAAAAAAACAGATGTGCTCAAAAAGTCTGGCCTATAAAGACATATTTTAAAAATTTCGAATGAAAAAATAAAATAAGCGGTTAGACCTCAGCAGCAATCTATAATTTATGATCTATGTATACTATACATATTTTACTTCAATTACTTCAAGTTTACTACAAGTGACGTGCAGAAAAGATTATAGTTTATCCGGATGTACATATTGTTTTCGCGATAACACACTTCAGAAACGAACAAATAAATCAAAATCACACTTGTCCAATAATAATAACGCAAGCAAGCAAAAAAAAAAAAAAAAATAAAAATAAAATATGTTTGCCATTAAATAAGATTGTTTCTGCGCGTACATTTTTAATGTTTTTACTATTTACGTACGGTTTTTAATAAACGCGTGGTGTTTTAAATACAATAATAACGCGTTACCGTAAACATTTTTTCATACTCGAACTCGCGTACGAATAAAAACAGCGGTTGCTCAAAGAATATAATATATTTGGTTTTTGTTATTTTTGGTACAATATTGGTCAATTATAAAACGTCCGTTCTCGTGCAATTTATAAAAAGTCCAAACAAATGGACAAAACGAAAGCGACCCGTTGACAATTCTCCGAGACTTAATCTCCTGTATTTGGTATACCTGTTCAAACACAAACACGCTCAACATCCGAATTTCGCTATTTGTCGACGCGGGTTTTTAGCTAATCGTTTATTACACACTATTATATACTTAACAACAACAAATAGTACTTGCTATATTATGCAGCGTATTCATATTAAACACGAGACAGACAACGATGTATATCGGAATAACCGTTTGTCGGTTACAAATATTATGTTTTACAAAGCCGTGTAACAAAAGACAAATAGACTTTGATAAATCGGTATAAATTATACTGATTTATTAAACCGTGTCAGTGGTTGAACAAAGGCGCAACTATAAGGGAAAAAATTCTGGGTGTTTAGAGGGGGAGGGGGTGCTATAGCCTCAAACAAATGTATAAATGCATTACATTTTTGTTATCGTAAAAACAAATACAAATAATTATCATAAGATATTAATGTATCCAACTACATTCGTCGTAACTGTGGGAGGGGGACTATTTGGAAAATTAAAGGGGCTCAGCCCCTCCACCCCCAGTTGCGCCTATGGGTGGTTCTTGACTATTGTTTTTCATTCGCGTCTATTTTACCCGCGGAAATATAACCCGCCCTACAATTATCGTAGGGGTAGATTTTAGAAGAAAAACACGAGCGTTTCGTGTCGCTCCTGCATTTTGGACCCATATCACCCCAGGACGAAGTGTCGCCCCGGTTGAGAACCACTGATCCATGGTTCGGTAAATGTATTGTTAGAATCAATTATATTTACGCCGGATACACTCGATGTTAACGGGAATATACTTTTTGCGGAACGTACCTGTATTAGTATTATGACAATAATCAGTAACAATATATTATTATATTTACATTTTTATCTAGCCTGAGTGTCACTTCGGAAAATATCCAATATTGTATATCGTATCGTTTTTTTTTCGATATTTTTTTTGTTTTTTTTTTTTTCATTTCATTTTGTTTTTTTTTTTTTTTTTAATCTGCCGGGTTTCAGGTACTCCAGTAGAAGTCGGTGTCACCATGTACGTGCTGAGCATCAGCTCTTTGTCTGAAGTGCAAATGGTACAAATAAAATATAATCTATTAATATAATAATATAATTTATATATTTTTAAACAAT
Source organism: Cinara cedri (assembly GCA_902439185.1). Taxonomy (NCBI): domain Eukaryota; kingdom Metazoa; phylum Arthropoda; class Insecta; order Hemiptera; family Aphididae; genus Cinara; species Cinara cedri. The sequence goes on along the minus strand of CABPRJ010001941.1, from coordinate 206,658 downwards.
TTGTATTATTATTTAACATATTATTACTATCATTATTATACTTATCGGTCCATATTCTAAATATTATGTGTTTATTATTATTATTTGTTTGTAATTTAAATACATATTTTTTTTATTTTTTTTTTTCTGTAACTCGATACACTATTACATTATTATTATTTTTATCTATTATTGTATATCATCCTAGCTGAACTATATAGTTGCATCCGAACAAAAAAAAAAAAAAAAAAAAAAAAAAAAAATCTTAAACCATTAAATCTCATCTAGTCTCATTATTATTATGTTACAAACCATTATTGGAACGCTTTGTAATACCATATATTATTATATTATAAACCGTTGGGTTTGAAGCACGTATATCATATGTTTATTAGTAGACTGTCATATTTTTTTTTGTCGTGTTGTATTACTGTCCCGGGAATTTCATAATATTTTTATGAACCGACAAGAACGATAACGAGAAAAAAAAAAACGTAATTCGAACACGCCGCATTGGATATAATAATAATATATATATATAACGCAACAGGTTGTAGTGAGCTTTATAGCTGTATAGCGTACTTAGATGCGTACACATAGAATATATAGAAATACATCAAATGCAAGTATACGAGAGAAAATAGGCGGATTTTTTTTTTTTTTTAGAAAACGGGAATGGCAGCGGTCGAAACATAATGAACTCTCACACCGTACGGTTGTACATCCCGGGAAGGTTAAGGGAAAGCCTTTTAGAACTAATACCGGCCATACACGTTATACGTATATTATAGGAAGTTTCTGATTATTTCTTTTTTTGACTTTCCAGAAAGATACTAAAACAGTCTATACGTATTATAGACCTTCTAATGTCTGTGTTCGGTGTAATGTTGATTTTTCGTGAAATATTATAGGTCATTTTGCCAGTCTCTTCAAATTTGACCTCAGTTTTTACATTTATCTCCTGTTGTCCATTTAGTAGACTATTTCGGGTCTAAACTAAGTAGTCTAGTAGGTCTAGTAACTGTATACCAATACAATGTATTCAACAATTCATTGCCATACAGGTAATATTGAATTTTATTCTGGTTGTTCGGATGGATTATTAATTAAATAAGAAAGTACACACGAGTATTTTACGCACGTAAATATAAGTGGAGCTTAATTCAAATATTATACATTGGTAATAAATAAAAACAAATTAATTTTTTTCTTGAAGTTTCAATAGTGGACTATTGCGCATTGTGTGTAATTTTACATGGTAATAAATCACTGAGGGGACATAAAATGGGTAGAAAATCCGAATTTCGAACCTCTTTTAAACTCTACTTTTTCAAGCATCTTAATGTATAAAAATCATTTATAATTGTCGTCTGCATGCATTTATGTACATTACAGTATAATGTTATTTCTAAAATGTATAATGTTCCGACTTGTATAATGTATATACTTCAACTGCAAGGTCTACGATCAAAAAATATTATTTCGCATTAAAGTTTTCGTCAAAATAAAATCGTAAATCATGGTACTAAGAAAACGTGAAGTAAATCATTAGTATTTTGTATAAGTCGTCATATCATTTATAAACTTCATTAAATAAATGTTCCCTATCTAAATGTGAAAAATCGTTTAAATATTTTTGTTTTGTGTTCAACTAAATCAATACTCCGGAACACTGCGTAATTCGAGGACCGAAATAAAATTTTACCGGGAAAGTCGAAATGCTTCTTGACGGGAAAGCCCAAGCCACGTATTACTCGGACTCGAATAGCCGGTTCCCGGCAAGTTTAAAACGCTTCCGAACAGGGAATGAGTTTCTGGTAAATATTAATTTGGTACATTAAACACTGAGAACCGGGAAAATGTGTGCTATTAGGGAATCGGTCGTGATTGGAGATGATTTGTTTGCGATTATCTATATAATTGTTTTGACGACCTTTTTTTCTTTTCTTTCAAATATTTTTTCTTTTCATATTTTCTCCCGATTTTACCTCCCCGTCTAGTTGGAAATTTATTTCCCCTAAAACCCAAGACGGCAAACACTCCACGGATCTCGGCAGAGCGGTGAATTTTTTTTCGGTTAATCGAGACCTCCGCTAGACGAAACTTTGTGCCAAGTTTGTGCAAACTTTAATATATCATGATACAGGTATAGCGTTTAATGTTTTTTTTTTTTTTTTTTTTTTGGATCCCCGTCGACCGCAGTGAACTAACAATTACACCGGATTTTCGCGCAAACTCCTGCGGTCACGCAAATAACAAAAATACAATAATATTACCCGTGTGTACGGAGCGCGTTTTGGATATTAATATTATTATAATATTTCGTACGTGTAGCCGTTTGGGGCGAGTTCGGCACATCGGCAGGACCGCGTTTTTACCGACGAAACTATAACGGCCGTCGAGAGATTGCCAAAACATTATAACGATATATTATGCGCTATGGCCGTGTAATACATTATGTATATTATAATATATAATATGGAAATCGATACGACTGACGACGACGTCCGAAATGTTGTAATATTGTAATTTTCGACGAGTGCGATCAAAACCTGCGGAACGAGTACCTAGTAAAAACGATTTTGAAAACATTGAGAAACAAAAAAAAAAAAAAACCAACATAACCGAAAATAGATTTGTCGGATTTCGGGACAGGTTATTACAAATTCGGAATTTGAGGTTACAAACCAATCGTACCTATTACGGATCGTTACACAACAATAAATCGATTGGTTGATGGTTTTGAAATTCAAAAGCGGGTGCGGTGCAGGACGATTCTGGAATAATTTCGGATTCGTATTTATTATTAATAAATTATTAATTAATTTAATTATTTATTTATTATTTATTATTATTCATCAGTATATGAATTTGTATAAACATTTGTATGCTTTTGCATATTTTTATTACTTAATATAGCTGTATAGGAAGTATGCACTTGGAAAGTTGACTTAAACTAAATTGTTTTCGTTTTCTTACTTAATACTTTATTACTTTATATACTTATAATACGTATATAGTACATTAGGGGGAAAATGTGTGGGCTAGTATGTTCAATAATTTCATCAGACTCGCTCACGATTTAATTCTAATCTATCTGTTTAACTTCAAAAAAAAAAAAAAAATTGACTTATGAGTAAACATTGGAAAATAAGGACAATAAATAATGTTTAAATATAGCATAATTAAATTATTAATATCTATTTAAGAACAATAGGTGGTGTCGTCGATCTATATGTATAGATTTTGTAGCTACAGTAGTAGTACCTATTCGGATAGTGCAGGTGATCAATATCACATTTTTTTTTTTTTTTTTTTTTTTAATTAATAAAATAATATTCATATTTTTATAATAGTGTAATAATAATTTTTATTTAGGCATTTCCGAGAGATTTTTCGATCAATTTGTATTTACCTGCAATACATTTAAAACATAATTCGATGCCACTGAGAACAATCTTACATTCACAACGGCTACAACATTAAATATTAACAATTATTGTTTAATATTGTTATTTTGATTGTTATGTTTTACATTTTTTTTTCTTCTGAACACAATTTAAGGGCATATTTTCCTATTTTTAGTGCATATAACTATCTATCTTACTCATAAACATACCAAACTGACATATTAAACTGACTGCGTATGACAGAGTCCCCCATAATAAATATAAATCCGGCAACCATATACCAATACGAATTAAGATGGCAGATTGTATATGGAACCATATGTACCCATATGAATTGCTTTCGTCATGAATCATACGATAACAAAAAATAGAAAATTCACGCAAAAAGTGTTTTTCTCATATAATCTACTCGTCGAGGTTTTGCATATAAAATCAAGAGGTTTTTACAATTAAGTTCCGGCATAGAGTAAATAGAGCTGAACGAAAGACCGTGATAAAGAAATGCTAAAATATTGTAAGCTTATGTTGTATGATTTTTTTTTCCCGTATCGGGTGTACGGGGAAGATCTGACCCCGTAAACGTATGATTCCGTACGTTTATCCCTTTTGACAGTACAATTCCGTACAAAAAAAAAAGGTTTATTTTTACTGCCTTAACCTTAAACTAATAAATACGAAAACGAGTGCATAATTGCCAACACGTGCAAAGCCGGATTTCACAATATTAACAAACTAAATGTTTTTACATAATACTTGCATCATGCTTACAATTTTGAATATGTTCAAACAGGTTTTTTTTAAAATTGAAAACAGTACAATTTGTCTAGTGCATCATGAACCACTGTACAATCGTATTAAATCACTTGGTTTTATGAAATAATAAATCCGTGTAAATAACAACACACAAATAAAATATATCAAGTATAATATTATGATATTGTGCCTTAAATCCGTTTTCAAATTCATAAATAGTATAAGCATAAGTATTTGTAAAAAAAAAATTGGCGCAAATTGAAATGTACCGTTAGCAAAATATCCTGAACAAGAAGCCATAACAATTCAATTTGTTTAAGTAGCTATACAGATAAATGATTTACGAGTAAAAACATTTATACATTTGTCCAAGTATACCGTACAGAATCGTAACAGTGAAAAAGGTGCGTGCGGAATCGTAATGTAACCACTGATATAGAACCATATGGAAACTATTCGCGATTGATTTCAAATACTTTTCATGTATATGCCGCGTAATTCACGGCACAAACAGACATGTCACGGGTTAATCGACGCGACGTATCCTCCTGGTATTTGACGTCTGTCAAATAAGAATTTATTCAAAATAATAATACGCTATCTAGTTGTTTTTATCATATGTCCGCGTGTTCGTAAGACAATGAAATGCATAATTGTAACGAAAATCGATTTCACCGAGGATTATTTCACAAGTATTATATAAGTACTTATAACCATTGACGTCGGAAGTCTTCAAAATCTTTTGAGTGTTTTACGGGTTGCGTTCCGGAACTCGGATATATTACACGCAATAGTGATATTATTTATGTATAAAACAATAATAGCGCAATAATATTATAGGTGTATGTGAGAAAACAACTTGTCGTCGTAAAAAAAAAAAAAAAATTCGATTTTGACGCTCGGCGACGACGGCGGGAGCGCCGCACAAAAAGGCGAAATATACATTCGAAAAATCATTTTTTTTTTTTTTTATTATTTTTTTTTTAGTGCGTTTTTATGTAAATCCGTCGCGGCAGTGTATATAAATGCGTATTATTATTATTATATAATATATTCCGCGATAAATTCGTAACAAATATTCGCCAACGGGCCGGTGGCGGCGGCAGCGGCGGCGGCGGTGGCCCGCGCGCAGTTTCTCGGGAATACCAATGAAGGGGCCGCTTTTAACATCGCACCGTACGCAGTGTATATACGCGTCTCGGGAAACTAAAAAAAAAAATAAAACACGGCAATATAAACGTATAATATATATGTATGTGTATATATTATAATCTCATTTTTTCCGCTGCACCGTTTCCATATCCGTACCCGCGATACGCCATTCGACGGGACTTCCGGACGGCCGCGCGATTATACGTCGTTATACGGAGCCGCGAGAACTCCCCTGCCCTCCCCCCTCCTACCATTCCGCCACATTATATGTTCATCGTCTTCCTCTCCACGCACACTTACCAGAGACCTAGATATTATTATTATTATTATTATTATATACGCGATCTCTCGGTGTGTGTTTCGAGTACGTATGTATACCCGAGGGAACGATGAGCCTCGCCGCGATCTTTTTCAAGAAGCGCGGTGGCCTCGTAATAATAATAATAATAATAATATTATTATACCGGCGGTCGTGAGATGTCTTTTAAATGAATAAAATGTCTCGTATTATAAAAAAAAAAAAAAATTGATAACAATAATAATAAATAACGATGGATAAATTACATTAAAATGTTCGTGGGCGGAACGTTTATAGAACGAGGGAATCGTCACGCGAGTATTTATATAGGTACCTAGGTATATACAGTGTTGCATGAAAATACATTTAAATATATTATCTTGATAAAAGTAAGAAATAATTGCCATAGTAACATTATCTCGATGAAGATAAAATGTATACGGGAGTGGTCAACATAACGTAAGATACTCATTATCTTGGAAAGTAAAAATGTTATTTGGAATTTGTTTTTAGTTCATTTTGGAAATAAGTAGAACTAAAATATTACATTACGGTTTTTTTTTTTTTTTTGTCGCCCTTATTATAAAGGGTGTAACCACTACCTGTTTTTGATTTTCAAACGGTTAACCGTTTTGAAAACTCCATAAATAGATGGGAGAATTAGCTGAAATAAGTTAAATAAATAATTTCCGTAAACTCTTTGATGAAATATTCCACTTTTAAGTTTCATGAAAAGGATTGATCACTTTGAAGAAAAATCCTAAATCTGTCTGCAGTACAGTAGTAAAAGTGTACCGGTATCAAAAATTTTGTTCGGTTGATTCAACTTAATAAGTTATTTATTCAAATGTATTATAATTAATATAGATTAAACGTTTTGCCCATTGTTTCTAATAAAAATAATAAATTTAATCGTAATATTTATTTAGGTGATACGATTAGTTATCTTAGATAATGACTCAGGTAATTTAATTATCATTTAACTAAACGAGATAAAAAATTTAAACAAAATATAGGTACATATTTAGATAAAACGAAACGCTGCATTACAATATCTACGATAATGTTATCGTTATTATTTGGTGGTTGTATTTCAGTTTCAGGATCTTTGTTTGTCAAAATGTTACTACAGATTAGCAGTTTGAAGAGATTTGAAGAATTAACATGTTATTTTTAATCGGATGACCCGTACGAACATGTCCGTGTCGAAACATCATATATTGGTAACTTTTTATTATTGGATATCCGTCCCGTCAGCAGTATCGGCTATTTTCTCGTACTATTATCGATTGCCGAAAATTATCCGTGTAGTGTGGAGTCGCTACCTATAGCGCCACCTATCTTAAGAACTTTTTCTATTCATATTTAATTTAATCTATTTACGGTTATTAAAAATAATTCGAAATTAAACCACGAATACATTACTATATAGGTTGGACAATACATAGTTTGAATTTCTGAGTCTTAAGACCGTTACGAAACGAACAAATCTGTATAAATGTTTTGAAATTGAATTTTTCCGTTCTTCTATCCCACGCAAATTTTTAATTTTTTTTTTTTTTTTTGTAACGGTCATCCGGAAACAAATTAATGTAGACAAAAGACAAATAACCATAATATTATAGAATATCGAATTACATCTAAATTACACTATTTACGAACATCGGCGGCAATTCAACCGTGTTGCTAAATTCGACGCGACAATATTAATTTATTAATACTTTTTTTTTTTTTTGGAACTTCTCGTTTCTGACGAACCGTAAATCAAAAAAAAAACCTGTCTGTGTAAAAAAAACATTTCATATCGCTAATAAAATTAAAAATAAATAAACGGTTCTTATCAATACTAATCTTATTGTCGTCTACCTGGAATAAACGACACAGATATACTTTACTTATATATGATATGACTAACACGTTTGAAAATGCATAACTAGGTTTTTAATGGTTAAACGCGGACATAATAATACACAATAACATTATATTATTATGCTTCAAAATTTCCTCAAAAATCGACAGCGGTCGCCAGTCGCAGCTATTATACGTAATAGCAACATTGATTGAGCATGCTTAACTAACGTGGTCGCAGTTAGCAGCGAAACAACTGTTACTGTTAAAAATCACCGTTTTCTAGTAAACTGTGTAACTGCACTGTCGTTTGTTCCAAGTCGAGGCGAACACTGATGAGAAACCGATTATTCAATTAGTGGTATAAACCGCCGGTTTTTTGTTATTTTTTTTTTTTTACGGTCCGGTAGCAAAATAAAAAACCCCGAAACACCCGTAGCTAAAGCCCGCGCCCGAACGGATCGTCGCCCGGCCGTTTGTCGGACCGATTTTCCCGCCCGGCGGTCATCGTCGCTCCCCGCGGTCCGGTCGCGTCGTTCGGACCTAGGGGACGGCGCGGCGCGCGATATCCGCTGCCGCCGCCGCCGCCGCCGGGGCGGGAGCCAAAGGCCTTTTGCATTATTGAACGGCGGGACGCGGCGGCGGCGGCGGCGGCGTCGTTTTGATATTCATGGGCCATACGCGCGACGGCGACGACGACGACGACGACGACGGTTACCCGGGCGCGTTCGCCCGCAATATTATCCGGGGCGCATGTAATATGTAAAACCGCAATATACCGTACGCGCGACGCCGTATAAATACGGTAATAATAATAATAATAATAATGATAATAATGATGATAATAATAATAATAATAATAATATTGTGTACACGCGGACCGAGCGGTCCGTACGTGTGTTATTATTATAATGCGGCCGCCGCGCCGTTACGGCCCCGGCCGTTCTTATATCCCGGACCCCGTCGCGTCGTCACTCGGCCGCGCGTTTTAATAACGATATCATTTACCTCGTGTGAAATATGCAGGGCTGCGAGTCTAATGCGGTGAAAAACCTTTGACACGCACGAAACGTACACGAAAAATTGCAAAAAAAAAAAAAAAAATTCAACGGATTGCGCGTTTAAAGTCTCAGCGAATGCAATACGAAATGCGCTTAAAACGGGTTTTTTTTTTCATATCCATTGCGATGTGACTAATACCGACGTATCGCGAGCCCACGAAATATAATAGACTAACCCCTAAACGATTTGCCTGATTCCGTCGAATCCTCATCTTTGCCTAACCCGTATAACGTGGATCTATTATTTTACCTTTTAAATAGGTTTTACACGTCTTTATTACCCGTAATTTGACGTATATGAAACCGGTGTAAAACGAAAAATACGCGCGTAAAGATGTTCATTAACGGAATTCGATTAAAAGCACCGGGAAATGAACTACAAAAAGAAATGATGCCTTAAAAAGGCCAATAGCCTAACCTAACCACAGTTACCACGGTAAACCGTTCGGTCTTGACGTCAAACAGTTAAACCGAGCGTGTACGGGCCTCTTAAGACCGTAATAATATAATACCTCCCCACCAATCCGGTTTACGGTGCAACGTTTACAATATGCGCAGTTCATAAACCTCGATTCGAATTGATAATCTCATTTTTTCCCCTCGTGAAGATGTTAATTATTCCATTGACGGCATATCGGACCGCACAATTATTATAATTTATCTATATAAAGCGATAATGCATAATAATTGCGATTATGCGATAGCATTGTTATAATTTATGGTTATTTAATAAACTTATCACTTTATTACTTCTCGACTTCTGCAGTAAACGTATATCGCTGATTACTATCTCACAGAATAAAATAACGAATATTAACCGATAACGTTTATTATTATACCTTATCGCAAGTAACTGTCACACTACCGATTCGGTTACGGTAGCGCGAAGCGCTTACGTGCATTTTGTATTCTCGCAGTTACTTCCGATGAGCATTTCACGTGTGAATTAACTAAACCGTTTTCAGTCGGACCGAATTGAAATTAAACCGTTTTAACAGCCGTTTGTACGCATTATAACTCCGGGAGTTAACAAATTCGAATCGCGTCAAATCGGTTTTAGCTGTGCGTGTAACCGTAGCAATTACCTCTCTGACGTTCGCTCTCTTTATTCGCGAAATTTCAGAAAGAAGTGAAAAAAAAAAAAAAAAAAAATTCGTCGCTGTAATAATAATAATAATATATAATGAAAACAAACCGCGATAATTGGGTCAAACGCGCGTATAATAATAATAATGATGATGATGATGATGATAATAATAATGATATACACGACGCGGCCCGGGTATTATTATTGTACGCGGTCAGAAAACGCCGCCGCGGGGAAATAAACTCTACGCTGCCGCGGGGCGCGCTGTTATTGTAGGTATAAACCTCTCTACCCCTTCCCCCCGCCCGTCCGTGACCTGTGACGGCGGCGGCGGAGTTTTCGTAATTAATCTCTCGTATAATTAAAAATAAATAAATAAAAAAAACTCGGCGAACGGTCGCCCGAGCTCCTTTAAAAAATTCACATAATATCATGCAACGAGACTGCGCGAGCGCGCGAGAGAGCAAACGTACCTCCTACTATAATACTTTTACGCGCCGCGATATAAAAGTCTAATCATTTTTCCGTCCGCCCTCCCCATCCCCTCGTTTCGTTTGAAGCTACCCGTATATATATACAATGCACGTGTATACCTGCCTAGCTATTATTATTATTATTATACGGTGTGTATATATATTATTATTTACCGTCTGAAGCTTTTAAACGCCTCTCGCCGCCGCCGTGATGTTACTTGACCCCCCACCCCCTCCACCTCCACAGACTGCGCTTGTAAAACGATAATGCGTTTTCCTTTTTGTTTTGTTTTTTTTTTTCAAAGCTCCCGCGATCGGTTTTCGTATACGCCTCGAACATTTGCGGCCTCCACTCGCGATCCCGCCAATAATAGACCTACCTGTACCGTCGACTCGTGCACGTCATAAATACATCCAGCGAACCGCCACCGTCGCCAGGCGCGGAGAATATTATAACAATACAAAATAAAAAAAAAAAAAAAAAAAAAAAAAGAAAAACGTTTTTTCGCGGTACGATACACGACACCGACGTTTTCTTCGAAATAAAATAGGTTCGGAATGAATATCTTTTTTATACGTACGCCGGGTATTTGCGATTTACAGCGTTTTAACAATAACGTCATTAATCGAGTGAACATATATATAATGTTGAACCGCCCACGATATAATGCAGTTGGGTGAAAGTAGGCCGGCATATCGCATCGTAGCGTAGTACCCAGTTTTCGGATTTCGTTTTTGAGATATTTACCGCAGCGCTTAATTTTCTGACGTTCGAGGGCTCGACGCGTCGGCGTAATGGCAAACCCGACTTTGAGATATCATATCGTTGCACGAAACAATGCGGCTCCGACCGTTATTGTCTGGTTGTATACGAGTAATAATGTGTGTGTATGTATATATATATATATATACATACACAGGGAGCTGCGGTGTTTTTGTCAATATTACAGCGAAATAATAAATCGCCGAGGTGCGACTAAAATCGTATTTCCTCCGTCGTGAATATGCGCGCGTAAATTATATCGCTCGAAAATCGCATTCGATGAACGGCAACGCGCTCGGTAATCTTCACCCGCCCCGTCCTCCGGTTTGCGTCTTAAACACCTTTTGATGTTTCGGGGAAATAGCGAAAAACATTAATCAACGTTTCCTTTGCCCCCGCAAACGCTTTCTTCCCGCGCGTACATTTCGCATATACATACGTCGCAATGTCATATTTTCGGTTAGGTATACACCGAAAATCGCGCCTCATCAGATTTCGTCTACGTTGCGGATATCGGCCGGGTGTAACTTTTCGTGTGCATTGATCCATCGCATTACGCGATACGAGACGGATTGTACACGATAAAATAATATATTATTCATTCAATCGTTTTTCGCGCACTGTGTAGGTATCGATAATAATTATTATTCGTACGGAATCTCTGTGTACGCACGTATGATCAGAACTGGTCGATATACTAAAAACAAAAAACGAAACAAACGATGTTGATGCACTGTGATACAAGAAACAAGTTACTTTCAATTTGATAATTCAACATAAATTGAATGAATTCGACCAGAAATCCTGTTCCAATCAAAAAAATTGTTTTGTAAAATTTTATTTTTTTTATCTAATCGAAGCACTGAGGGAATTTTTTTTTACTTTCTGAGCAATATTTATAATAATCGGGTGATATAAACGAACCACTCGGTATATGAAGGGTACAGGGAAAAACAAGAAAAGTCACTTTTTTCAATCTACGAAAGCATAAAGTAAAAACAAAGTAAAAAATTCGAATTAAATTAAATACTTAACTTTGAAATGTACCATAACGCAATAATTTAAAATTATACTATTAACCCAATCACTTGTCATCTGGTTATTTGTTGATTTACCTGTTTTTTTTTCCTATAGGGCTAGATATCTGGAACTCATAACTTTCGAATAATCTGGATTTTTTAGCGGTTCGATCACAGTACATCAATACAAATTGTTTGATACCAATATCGCCATTTCGGACAAAAAGCGATTTTTCTGTTTTTTTTTTTTTTCATGTACTCTTCATATTCATCCAGAATCCTCCACGGCCACTCGTAACATCTACTGCGGCTAGACGAACGATAGTAACGTTTCTCCGGTGTCGCCACTATAGGAAAATCGTTTCTCGTGAAAATTTCGGGGTACGAATATTCTTAAATTGGTTGCCCTGGTGGCACATTAATTTTTAAATTTTTACCAACCGGTAGGTACGAATTAATGTGCAATCAATAATCAATTCGCGTTTCCTCTGCTTGCTGCAGGCGCAACAAATATATAGGAAGCCGTTCGTTATTAACTGTCGTACCGCCGAAACCGCACACGCATATTATTATCATTCTGATGTTATAATATAATAAATTAACGGGGAAACACTTGGTGTATTACGTGTATTTTATTTCCCGTTAAATATAGACGCTGACGCGCGAATTATTATCACGGTAGGAAAGAGGACGAGAAGGCGTGCAATAAATCATTGCGATTCGCAAGATTTTCCGGTACAGAGTGTAAACGGTTTAAAAGTGGACGAGATACGTATACAGGTATTCCGGGGGTAAATTCGAATATTTGCATTTATACCGTATAATAAATATAAATATAGTGAGTTTTGTACTGTCGAAAAATAAATTTAACGCTGTGAAACGGATGAATACTGAAACAAAAAATATGTATAATATATGATATTTATTACAGCTGTATAATGGACTTAAAAGTCAAGTTCGCCTTTCCAACGGGTTGCAATTATATTTGGAAATGTGTAGTTCACATAAAAAGCAAACGTAAATGCCTTTAAAATTGATTTTAGAGATAAAACTACACATAAAATTGTATTGCATTATAAAGTGTGTAGATAAAGAACATTTCGAAGATGACTTTAGATGGAATTTTAAGACATTTTCTAAATATTCAAATAATTATCTGAGACATAAAAAAATCGTATTTTACAGTTTTTTTTGTTTTTTTATTTATACAAATAACTGTTACTTTTTTTAGTAATAAATCATGATCAAAAAAAAAAAAACCCCGATTATATTGTCTTCAAAATGCAGCAGTTATCTTTACAAGTTGTATGTATGTAATGATAATAAACGTTTTATCCGTTTTAAACCGATTTCAAAGGAATATTAGTGTGTTTTACAACTTTTGCCACATTCCAGTATTTGGAAAACTGCAACGTTATATTGAACAGGCAGAAAAACTAAATGATATTTAAACGTCATCACCCCAGAACGGCCGTTATAAAAATTTCATTGGTTTCTATTTGCATTCTTATTACTATAACGCAACGGGATAAGCGAAAAATTCTCGGATACCCGCAGACAGTGTTGTATAAAAATACAGTTTAATAAAGTTTAGAGATAATGAAGATAAAAGATGTATACGAATTTCGGTATCTAGTTAAAGGTAAACAATCGGCAACTTTTAATGTAGACTGAAGAAAAAAATGATAATAATTGTATTAATTGCTTATCATAAAACCAAACGCTAAAAGTACCTAGTCAGAGTGTACCTAAATACATATGATTATTGATACACAAAAGTGGATTTAAAAAGTGTTATGTGATTGATGTAACTTACAAATTGATTTGTCAAACCATAGTGGCACGGATAAAATATTTTACCCTATTATTTTCAATAAACACGTCGTAAATTACGGTTCGAAAACGATTCATGTAGACGGCTTGATTATTTGTGTTTGATAACTGATTTTTAATTGTTATCTAGACAATAAAATAAAAGATACACAAATATTTATAGGTAAAACACAACACTATCCGTGGTCATTACATTTTAAAATTTCGTGTAATCGATATTCCGTCGGATTTTAATAGCCAATCAAACGCGCGCGCCGAATTTTTTAATTATATTTTACAAAACCGCCGCCACAGCGATTCTTGTCCCGAGGCTGCGTCTCCTTTTAATGCGATCATTCCGAGAATTGCCCGTGATCGAATTAAGTAGTAAAGTTACTGGACCGTGAAGAAAAAAATTAAAGTTCTCCGAGGAATTCGAGTGTTATTAACTGGTTGTCCTCTTTAAAGGGGAGAAAAAACTTGTTGTTTAAGTAAACACCACTATATATATATAGTCGACCAACTTTTGTGTTATATTTCGTCGTCGTCCATGCGCGGTACGGCTGCGAACAACTTTTCCGTATACCGACCCCCGGTGAATTAATCTCTCGCAGTTCAAAAAAATAAAAACTTCGGAATCGATAAACACATACCTAATAATATTTAGGGGAACGCGGTATCGAACATTGGGCCATGGGGCGAAACGGGGAAATTTTAACATTTATGGTTTATACGCTAATTTAAAAAAAAAAAAAAAAAAAAAACACTGGAAAATATTAGTAGTCTTTGGTCTTCAGATAAAAATGTCATCACGGTTGAAATATACCAGGTTAGTTATCGAATCTAAGGATAAAATAAAAATACAAACACAATAATAACTTTAAAACAAAGACGTCTTAGGATAATGGGGATGAGTGTAGCCGCTGTTATAGATAATTTAATGTATACATATAAATAAAAATAAACAAATGCTTACAAAAAAACAATTCTGAGCGGAGTTCAGTTGATAATGATGCTTTGTCAACAATATATATATATATATATCATTTTATAGAAAAATAATTAAATAGGCATTATATATATTTTTTTTAATAATATCCGATTAAATGTTGTACCGATTTTCTCCATTTTCCTACGTCTTTCCTCTGTTTTTCAGTTTTTTGCATTTAATGAGAAAACTTTTGAGAAAAACGAAAAATGATCTCCTTAAAGTACATCCCCAGTCAAATTTTCTTTGGAAAAATTGCTATTATTGAAATCTGGATATTGCTGAAAGAAAATCGTAATATTTTAATTATATATTTCGTATATATTATCGTTTTTTTTTTTTTTTTTAGTTTTTAACATTTGATGCTGCGCATTCTGAGCAAATCTTTTAGTAGAAAAGTTGTTCACAGATAAAAATAAAAATAAACATCTTTGTAAAACTATTAGCTTATTTGCTTCACTTAGAGAGAGTGTAAAATGTTTAATGTCAATTGCGTGACAACAAAATAAATGTTAATTCGTTTAATTAAAATTTATATGATTTATTGGTTTACCTATAAACAACTTTTCTACTAGAAATTTTCCTTCGATTTTCAAGTGTAATATATTTTCTAAAAAGAAATTACATCTGAGTGGTTTTCAAATTATCTTAGAAGTTTTCATAATATTTTGAAAAAACGTAGGAAATCGGGAACATTTACGAAATATATTATTTTCAAATTTGTTTTTGTTGTGATTCAGTTAAAAATACTTGTAGATAATTTAAATTTGGACAGAAAATTTATATTTGCTTTTTCTAGACGTGATAAAATGTTTGAGTTATTTATATAGATATTTTAATTTTGTGAATTTCTTACGTAATTTTTGTTTGGTAGATACTTCTGTGGATAAAATTGTTAAATCAAACAGAATTGCTTGACAATTTAACAGGAAGTTCATTATAAGTCGTAATTTTTTGTCAAAAAATTTAGTGTAATCTAGAATTTTTTTTATAAGAATTTTAATATTAAATTTTTACGAAAATCGTGATAAATATTACAGCCTTTCCAAACATGTATTAGCGAATTCCGTTCAGAATCGTTTTTCGTTAGCAATTATTAATTATACAGACAAATATTAAATTCCCCAATCCATCATGCTAAATATACCCGTCTTTATAAGATTTGTTTTATGTAAATCATATTTAAATGTGCTTATTTTTTTAACTGAATTAAATTAGAATCATTATTTATTATGATTTATATTTATTCATATTTAAATCAAAAATCAACCGTTTACTCGCAAATTGTTAGTTTATGTAATATATTTTTATTTTTTCATACATATATTTTTTTTTAAATTTGTATGGGAAAATTAGAAATAAACAACACATATTATCCTAGTCGTAACTTATGCTACCATTCTCAATGTGTATGTACAAAAAAACATTAGAGTGACGGTACAAGTGCAATAACCTGGTATATTTCAACCGTCGATTTCATGTTCGAATATCAATATTATTGTTCCAGTAAAAAAATTCAAATTTACGCGAGCGTCATTTATTAGTTGTTATTAATAAGAATTTTCCAAATTATTTGTGGTGTATTTCAACGTATGGCGACGGCTGTACGGAAGTGCGCAATCTGGGGTATTATGATGGGCTAGACCTGGTCGGGGCAGATCGGAGTACGTTTTATTAGGCGTATACATGAAATACATATAAAAACAAGTTAACGTTTATACGCATTAGTGATCGCAATAGACGTTTTAACTCGTCAAGCAATTGATTTTCTATGTTATTTTTCAATCATCCATTTAGAAGATTGAATACATAGAAGTAAAAGGTATTGCTGTAGGGGTTGTACGGGAATTTAATATAATAGTGTTTGTGATACGTCCCTATTACGCCCAAGGTATGGGGCGAAACGGGGCAAATGATACTATTGTACACAGTGGCGGTGCGGAGTATTTCTTATCTTGTATCACCGATTTAATCTTCCACCCACTCCTACCAAAACTAAATAAAAATCTACAAACCAGGAATAAAAATACAGGTTCAAGTTTCCTTGGGGGTCTTTAATGAAATGTATCAAATTCCGCAGTTTAAAATTGTTTAATGAGTTTTTTTTTTTTTTTTTGTAAAAACATAACAATTTTTGTTATATTTCTGAACAATCAGGTATCGGCCACGATCTACCGCCCGTTTTTTTTTTTTTTTTTTTTTTTT